>JAUZST010000174.1:0-88611 GCA_034779995.1 Parotocinclus haroldoi | reverse complement strand
TCCCACCAAACAAAAGCAATATATATATATATATATATATATATATATATATGCATTAGACTGTAAGCCAGTCATACGTATATTCTTTATAAAATACCTTGAGATTCTTGGAAGAATCCTCTATGAAACTGTCCACGTCCTGAGTTCCCGGCTCATACAAGTCCAGCACCTTGATGGCTTCTCTAACAAGTTGCTTGTAGTCCATCGTGACACTGGTTAATTAACAGACCAGCACAGCAGGAACTGATAAAGTGAGAGCACAATGTCTCAGAACTTACATTAAAGCTGTGATATTATTCCTACTATAAAGTAATGAACTCTTTACAGTTGTCTTTTCTTGGTCTAATGTTTTTTCTGTTGCTAGGCAACAATGGGGCGGCTCCCAAACGGAAGACGTCCTTGTAGGTTTCTTGTGATCCACACAGTCTAATAAAAATAATTGATCCTAGCACGTATGGATATGTGCCCCTTTGTTCGTGGCAGCCAAATGATTGATTTTTAAAGGATGTGATTTGAAAAGGGGAGCAATCTTTGCACACCCATATTCAAATCGATATTATCTGTGTAAGGATTGGACCGACGTTCACCCTCGCGAACTGTCCGTCTATGTAATAGGTGGACTGAGGCTGATTTAGAAACACTAGCTGACTGCAGTATGTTGCTATCCAATTGTAGCGCCGAAGGTGGGATTTGACGGAACACGGGTGGAGAACAAAGCAGCCCAACGCATCATGTGTGACGTCACTTCCACACTTCGGCTGTGTACCTGTTCAGCTCAGTCATGAGAGCGCTGTGTTATTCGGGGCTAAACGGGGTTGGGCTACGCGGTTCCTTGGAGAGAAGTGAGCGCTGCTCTATATCAGTGCCGCAACGCGGCTTGGCTTCATTTTAAGCCGTTTCTTTGCGCTCGGGACGGATATTGTTTGAGGCCAGCTAGCCGCTGGTAGGTTGCAGCTAGCTCGTTAGCTGAGGTAGGTTTTCAGGGAGCTGTTCACTCGTAGCCCCGCGGTGTGAGGTGACAAAGGGTCGGGAAGCTGGCGAGGTAGCCCAGGATGAATCGCTTCCGAAAGTGGCTTTATAAGCCAAAGGTAAGGTGCAGGTTATTTGTACAGTATTTACTTAATCGCTACATTAACCTGTCTTTGTTACTCGACTTTCTGAATGAGTGCATTGTCTGATTGTTACACACCTTTAGTGCTGCGCAGGTAACGAGTCTGACTTCTGTTTATCCTGGCAGATGCGGTGGGGATTTCTGCTTAGCTTCTGTGTTTTTCTTTAGCAGTCTGCCCTTGCTTGTTTCCCTCCCAGGTTGATATGGCTTTTTGGAAGGACAGGAAGAGGCTGTAATTGGGACTTACAAGAAAATTAAAGTCTTTCATGGGCACCCTTTTAGGTTAAATCTACTGTATATAAAAATGTATTTGAAACAAATGGGTGTCTAATAAATTGCCAACCCTCTTAAAACCATCTACCCTTTTGTGTTACCTCAGTAATAGGGCTAACAAAATGGGTGACTAGTCAAAGATCAGTCCCTGTGAACCCTTGCAGTGAGATTTGGTCACATAAAGGAAGAAACTCACCGATTGTCAAAAAGCTATTCTAAAACTAATCAGGTTACTTTATTTTGTTTGAGTTTATTTTGTATAGTAAGTAGGACATTTATTAACAATGAAGCAAACGCGTAAGTTAATTATTTACTTTTAGCAGACACTCTTATCCAGACAGTCTTACAACTGATACAGTCTTACAATCCAAGCAGTTGTGGGTTAAGGGTCTTGCTCAAGGACCCAACAGTGGCAGCTTGGTAAAGTTTGGATTTGATCCCTGGATCCACAGTCCAGTGATCTAAAAGCTAGGCCATCTCAGTCCCAAATAGAGAGAGGCATGGTGTATGTTTCTGTTCTTGTATTAGATCATGATTAATATTTAAGCTTGTGCACACCTTTCAGCCTAAATGCATCATCAGCAAGTCGGAGCAAGTCTGTCCCATCCTTTGGCTTTACCGCAAATTAGTGCCACTATTAATTAAAATTAAAGCTGGATCTCAAATGGCCCATTACAGTAGGTTTTTAAATTTTCACTCACAGCAGCCGTTAGAGAGTACAGCAAATACTTTGTAGACACTGGGTCCCTAAATCCACTTCCACAAATATTTAATAAAGTGGTACTTTAGGTTTTTAACTCTAAAGACATACAGTAATCCTTGCTCTTACTTGTCATAGTGTTTTATTTTATTTGTCTCCCTTCTGAGATGTTTACACAAACAAGGTATTTTTGTAATAGATGTTATTTGCTGTATATTAAACAACACAAAACATTCATTTGACTGTCAACATATTCAACATTATCTGTTTTGGGACTGAGATTAGAGACCTAACCAGATCTGTGTAAAAAAAAAAGTGAGCCTGATGACATATGTGTTACAAACAAGCCGAATTCAAACGAGAATGTTATATTTGTATTGGCAAGCTGTGTTGTGCTATGTTTGCGTTTTATCAGTAATAAAACATTGGAGGAATGAATTCTTTAACATCCTAGCATCATTTGCTGAACTCAGGAAAAAAAAATTACCTTAGTTTTATTCACTTTGTTTTATACAGCAGAAATAAATTCAGTTTTCAGAGGGTTCGTCAGGTAGAAGTTGTCCTACTTACTGTTAATCATTCTGTGAGCGCTCAGGGGATCTTTTGTTTTCAGAGTGTAGGAATGGGATTTTTTAAATTGCTCCTATTCATGGATTTCACCTCTTAGTAAATTTAGCAGCCGATGCATAACACATGGAGTAGCCAGCTAACCTGACCACTTTTCATTCAGTCTGTGTTCCCTCATCTGTCCTTTATTAGTATAAATTTTATAAAGTTGCCAACATAAACTAATATTCTGCTCACAAATATATAGGCGAAATATCACATCATGTACACAGACCGTTTAGAACAATAAATTGTTGTAAAAAAAACAAACGAACAGAAAACCTTTTTGTTGATCGTCATATGTGGGAGGCATCCTGTTTAAACACTGGTAGTCATGACTTGCCAGTTCCGGTTCAGAGTGCAGTAACATGCTACTCACTGTCAGCTCCTGTTTTCAGAACTGGTTTGTTTGCTTTTTGTCAGATTTCATAAGCTTTTTGATGAATTCTTATGCTTATCAGTATTTTATGACCTGTTTGGTCTGCCGTTGCACTCCAACATTATCTAATAACCGTCTGCCAAGACTACTATGACCAAGCATGCTTAGTGTTCCTTGCCAGAAGCATGAATATGATATCGAAAGCTGAAATACGATTTTATTTTCAGTTGTCACACTTATTGCATGGAACTGTAATGTGCACAAGTGCTCAAATGCAGGCAAGCCTCATCTTACAGTGACCTTTGAATAATACAGCTAATAAATCAACAACACCTCAGCTCAGACTTTTAATGTTCTAGAAGTCAAATTATTTTTAATTACATTTTGCAGCACACAGCTTGTCCTCTCTAGGAGATAAAAGATAGATAGGATGTTACTTTTGCTGTTTCAGTATCACACTTTCAACACAGCTTTACTTATGGATTGACAAGCTTGTCAATGCCATGAATTGTATAGTAACAGAGCTAGGGGTCTGTTGGGTCCATAAATCGGCTTAGTCACTACACTAGTGTGCCAAACACGTGCTATATCCAAGGCTAGTTTATAGCACAGGTTTAACACAAATGCTTAATGCTGTCTCTCTCTGTGTGTCTCTCTCTGTGTGTCAGTCTCAAGTGTAATATGGGGAAGATGGAAGATTGTGAATGTGTTGCATTTTGTCTGGCTTCTTTAAATGTTACCTAGCATAAGCAAACATAAGGTGAAAAACTAATTTTTAGGTTGTCTGTAAATGAGTCATTTTGAATGTGTTTTGGGTGTTTCTTTACATTTGGTAACGTGTGCTTGTATGAATCAGTGACCATAATAGTTAAGTAGAGAAAACCATAATAACAGGAATATGTCATAAATGGTCTTGTGGTTAGAGCGAAGCATAATGAGGCGAAAGAGGTTTTGGAATCCACTCTGGAATGCTCCCCTCCCAAATCCATGATGCACTGTCTGGAAAATGTTCCACTTGGAGTGTGGAATGTGGCAGAACGAGGCCAAAGGTCTGACAATGGATCAGTACACATTTTTGACTCCAGTAGTGACAGTCGTTTATGATCATAATACAGTAGCTTGTGTTTCTTGCTGGTAACATTTTTTGCGTGGGTGGCCTTCACCCCTCAAGAATGTTCTCAAGAGATATCACACATCATGTCATGGTTCAGATTCAGATGCACATGCAAACATTGAACTGTTTTAGCTATCTCCATGTAGCTACCTTTTCTTAAAATTATTGGCACTTTTACTCTTCCTTTTGTGGTGTAGAGGTCAGATCCACAGCTGCTTGCTCAGTTCTACTATGCGGATGAGGAGCTGAACCAAGTGGCATCAGAACTGGACAGTCTGGATGGAAGAAAGGACCCTCAGAGATGTACACTACTTGTCAACCAGTTCCGCTCCTGTCAGGTTTAGTCTGTTATCTGCTTCTTACTCCAGGGTCACTGTAGGGTTTAATTGTAACTAGTGTTAGCAGGGGATACATGCCCAGAAACTACACGTTATGTAAACTGACATTTTTCATGTGCTGTTGCTCATCGGCAGGATAATGTGCTGAACATCATAAACCAGATTATGGATGAGTGTATACCAGAAGACAGAGCAAATAGAGACTTCTGTGTGAAATTCCCAGAAGAGATCCGCCATGACAACCTCGCAGGGCAGCTGTGGTTTGGAGCAGAGGTACAAGTGTTGAGTCTTATCATGCATTCTTCCTCATGCCATTTAAACAGTTCTTTTGTCCTTTTGCATTGCTCAGAATAGCTTTTAGAAATATTTATTATATTAGATTTGTTCTTAACAAAACATATGCTTGGAGGAATTATTTGTCCACAGCTGTGTAAAGCATATAAACAAAAGACCACCAACATCCAACCAATCAGGTTATTTGCATGTATGTGATGTGGGCGTTTAGCTTTAGTGGATATACTGTCATAATTAGAAATTGGTTTGGGTAGGACACCCTAGCACCTGTTTCTATTCTTCCTTCTGGAAGCATACCTAGCTCATTCTGGCATATTTACAGCACCTGGCCCATTGCTAATTATGTCAGCATAATATTGTATATAGTGGACTGTTGTTTGTATATTGGGAGGAGCTTTGCCTTTCTGAGTGCATATCAGTTAGTTTGTTCTGTAGGTTGCTGCTTAGAAAATGTTTCTTACTGTGAGTCCATGTGATTAAAGAAGTGTGCAGAATATGTACCAGTCTCACAGTGCAGTTTTTTCGAGCACACTTCCGTCGTTAAATAAAACATCTTGAATGATGTAATGATAGAAGGATTAGGTTTACCCCTTATCACTATTCTTATACACACTCAGATGTGCAGTTTGTTTTCTTGATTTCTTGTTTTCCGGAATGTGCATTCTGTATTGTATGGGCAAAAGTTTTAGACCACCATTGTGTTTGTTGTCTTAGCAATGACATGATGATCATATATAAAAAGTTGACGATATAAATTTTGATTCATCACGTAATACTCTTTTGCACTGATATACATTTCAGTCCCTGTGAGTTTTGGCATATATTAGCCTTTTCACCCTGTTCCCATTGCAAAAATAGTGTTATCTTGGCTGCTACCTTTCCAAATAGACCATTCCTGATCAATCTTTTTTGGACTCGGAAGACCTAAAATGGCATCCTAATGAAGCTGCCAGATGCTGCTATTGCTCGAGTGTAAGAAGAGGTCATACATACTTACCACTGTAACCTAAAGAAGTGGCTTTTCTAATTTTTTTTTTTCATTTTATTATACTGCATATACATTTTCCTGTATTTTATGGTTGCATTCTAATAAAGAGATTCCAAGTTTCACAAGTTAGGAGTTCTTCATCAAAGTCACAACAATAGACAATCACAGTCTTCTTAATATAATGGCATCTAAAACATGTTTACATAATTTTATTGAACACAACATACCCAAATTCACAGCGCAGGGTGGTAAGTGAACCTTTGGATTTAATAACTGGTTGACCCTCCTTTGGCAGCAATAACCTCAACCAAATATTTCCTGTAGTTGCAGATCAGATTTGGATTATTCCTCTTAAGAGAACGGTTTCAGTTTAAAATTCAATAGCAATATTCTTATAATACAATACAGTCTTTAATTATAGAGCACTTGTAAAACAATAGATATTCTATCTGCATGTTATACACAATTCTTGGGCTGTCTGTGTTAATTGCTTTCTTGAGACCATGCCACAGCATCCCAATATAGTAAAGGACAGGACTCTGATCGGGCCACTCCAGAAGGTGTATTTTCTTCTGTTGAAGCCATTCTGTTGTTTATTTACTTCTATACTTTGAGTCGTTGTCCTGTTGCTTCACTTATCCTCTGTTGAGCTTCAGTTGGCAGACTGGTCTTAAGTTTTCCTGCAAAATTTCCTGATAATCTTGGGAATTTATTTCTCCATCAATGGCAGAAAAGAAGCACCAAACCATGATACTCCCTCCACCCTATTTCATAATTGGGATGAGGTTTTGATGTCGGTGTGCTGTGCCTGACAGTACATTTAAGGCACCGAAGACCTTATTTTTGCTATATGGAAAATCGGTTTAAAAGTTGAGTATGTTAAAGTGCATGTTATGGGTGTATAGCGTATTTATTAGAGAAAATGGTTGTGCTATCTACAGGGTACAATGTACATTACACTTTGTTAATTTTTGGGTTGTGTTCAGTGTCTGGCAGCAGGCTCGATCATCATGAACCGAGAAATTGAGAGCATGGCAATGAGGCCACTGGCCAAAGACTTGACACGCAGTCTGGAGGAAGTGCGTAACATCACCCGTGACCAAGCTCTGAGAGACCTTAACTTCTATACAGAGCGTATGAGGGAGGCACTACGCCAATTTGACAGCCTTTTTGCCGAGTTTGAGCTCAGGTACTCACACAATTAAAAAGTAAAGTTACAATAAAGACATTTATTTGACATTACAGTGACATACGAATGTTGTCATTTGAATTGGCACAACTGAGTGATTTAGAGAATCTTAGTCCAAACCAAATGTTTCTCATTATATTTATGTATGTGTAAAAAAACTGCATATGTTCAATTTCTAAACAGATTTGTCACAAAGAAACAACATATTTCATTTTTACTAATGTTGTGTAGCTATGTGTCAGCCATGGTGCCTGTAAAATCTCCTAAGGAGTACTACGTTCAGCAGGAGGTGATAGTGCTGTTCTGTGAGACTGTTGAGAGGTGAGTATCTCAGATAGAAAGTCAGATTTGCTTTTGCTTTGTGGTTGGGGGTGGTCAGTGCATGATGATGAAATTAAATTAGTCTTGCAGACATTTTAATGACCAAGTAATAGGCTTGAGCCAGTAATTAATATGAATTTAATGTTGTGACAGTTTAAAGAAATCTGTGTCAGATTATCATTGTTCCACATCCTTGCTTTTAGTTTCACACTTCACCTTTTCAACAATTGCTCTAGTCATGGGTTAGTACACATTGGTTTAGTTTCTTATTGTTTTTAATGAAAAGAATGTTTCACTTAATTATACACCATACAAACAGGACATTGACTAATTAACTGCATAGATTATTAGATTCATGGTGGGACAGTGGTTATTGCTGTTGCCTCACAGCAGCATAGCTCCCTGGTTTGATTCCCTGTCCAGACTCCTCCTGAGTGGAGTTAGTGTGTTCAGTCCATGCCCACATGGATTTCCTCATTGCAATGGACAAGGTCAGATCAGTGTTTTTTAGAATTATATTTATGCCACTGTTTGATGGAAAGAAACTCTTTACACTGTCATACTGGCATTTGCTTATTAGCCATAGATTCTGAAGAAAATGGATACATGCTGTGTTGTAAGACTGCTGTGACAATTCTACATATAATAATCTTCTATCGAAACATCAGTACTAGACTAAGATGTGCACATAGGTCAAGCAAAAAACTAAATTCTGTCCTTTTGTGTGTAATATGTTTTTTAAGGGCTTTGAAGCTTGGCTATCTTACTCAAGACATGATTGATGATTATGAACCTGCTCTCATGTTTACAATCCCACGTCTAGCCATTGTCTGGTAAGTAATATGCTGCTTACAAAAATGTATAAAGTATCCCGTAATTTTTTGAGCAGTGTAGATCTTTAAAAAAAAACCTGTTACTTTTTCAGTACTCTGGATTTGGTGGGTGTGATATGTATTGCCTGTGATAACGTCTTAATTATTGTTTTAACGATGTGTGAGCTGACATTTTTAAGCATGTCACTCACTTTGAAAAAAACAGTCAAAAGCACACCATAACAGTGGTTTTTTTTTTTTTTTTTGGTTTTTTTTTTTGTATTCCCTGGGTCATGTATTGAGGTGAATACAGCAGCTAAAAATTAGTGAGCAAACTGGCCCAGAAGACAAAATACAAACTCCACCAGCCACACAGTCAATATCTTTAGATGTAATTGCTAGAGGTGGCTGGTCTGCACCCGGACGTTAAGGTGGTTTGGTTTCAAAAATAAACTTTTTTTCCTCAGAAGATGGCAGTTTTGCAAACTATGTTGGAAATCAGTTGCCGTTAGAGACGCATTTCGTCATCTCCAAACTAATCACCATATAATATGACGATTATGACAAAATTCCATTGTTCATGATAGTCAAGGTTTAACCAGCCCAAGGTACAAGCAACAAGAAAAGCAGCAAATGGTAACACATAACAAATGCTGTCTCCAATTACATTGTAAAAACATGTTTTTAATTCACGTGGTTGAGAGAAACTGGCTCAAACAACTTTATACCCAAGACACACACTGCCAAAGTATTGCTTAATTATTATTATTATTAATATAATCTCAGAAAATATTGAGATCTCACTTTTTTTAAATGTATTTTTAATATTGCACACCCTTACTCTGGATGTATTATCTGAGTTTAATTTATTTACTTTTGTGTTTTGTTTTGGCTTTTGTGTTGTTTTGTTGTGTGCTGCTAGTGGACTTGTAGTGTATCCTGATGGACCTCTTAACCTGGAAAACAAACCAGAAGACATGTCTGAACTCTTCCGACCTTTTCGCACGTTACTGAAGAAAATAAGGTAATTCTGATATCCTTAGTGTATTTTATTGTGTTCGTGAACTGGTTAGAGTTGTAAAAAAACAACTTGCAGTGACCAAGCTTATCTTGGCTTGATGTTCTCATTTTGCTAATAACAGTGTGTGGTTTTCAGGGTTCATTTAACCACCTATTTTCAATGTGGTATTACAAAGCCGGCTTTTAAATAATGTTAGTGCATTGTACATGCAGGGACTTGCTGCAGACTCTGACGGAGGATGAGCTAACAACCCTGGAGAAGAACCTGTGTATCTCTCAGGATGGGGAGTTCCCTGCAGGCCCTGACATCTCCTCTACCACAGAGCCAACCAGCTCTATCAACACCAAGACTCAAGCGGAGGACTCGAAGAAGAGGGAGGAGGGAGTAGAGGTGGAGAATGTGGCAGAGCTGCCACTTTGTGCCTCTCACTGTGAGGAGAATGAGGATGAGGTGTGTGAGGATGGCGAAGGACAACCGGACACTTCAAGTGACGGGGAGAATGTGAAGGATCTGTCATGCTCCATGCAGTATGATAAAGAGGAGATTGAGCAGCTCAACATGATGGTTCACCGTGTAGGCGACCATATGTCCACACTACTTTCACCTCCGAGTCAGAGGCAATCCCCAGCCCACTGTCCCCAAACGAACCTGGATGGTTCTAGTGCACCCACAAGCACAGAAAGCTCCCCTCACCGAGCATCCAGCTCCTACCATGAGGAAGATGAACGGGTCTTCTTTATGGATGAGCTGGAAGGCATGACTGGTGGGGTTGACACTGTAATCAGCTCAGGAGAATTACAACAGGGACATCAAGCCACTCGGGCTACATCCATTGGATCTCTGAAGCACCCCAGACCCATGCCTTTAATGGACTCCGCTCGCAACGGTTGGATGATGGCTGCATCTGGAATGGTGGGAAGCTCAGACACATTGCCACTTGTGAATGGCTGGGAGGGGGACGGCATAGATGGGGAGGAAGATGAGTTAGCTGAACCAGCTGAGGTCATCGCTCACCGAACAGGCGGTATGAAACTCTCTGCCACCGTGATCTTTAACCCACGCTCACCTAGTCTGCCTGATCTGGTGGTGTTGCAGCGTTCATCAGAGGGAGCTGCCCACCGCCTACTCAATTCCTGCGTGTGCTGTGCCTCAGGCTGCATTGATGCCCATGATGACCCTTCTATGATGGATACAACTGCTGAAAATGGCGCTCTGGGATTTGATAAGTGCAAGCTCACCATCACCAGCTCTGTTATCCAATCAGCAGTGGGAGGCAGCAGCACAGGAAAAGGAGAAGTAGCTTTGCCCCTTCCACCTCAACCTGGTCCACTACCACTGAAGGAGGAGGATGGGGAGCAGGAAGGAGGGCGTTTGTATTCACCCTGTTGTGAGAAGTGCCTTTCCAGTAGCTCAAGCACCATGTTGTCCCAACACAGACACTCTGGAGAGTCAGGAGATGGATGTGCCCATCAGGACAGAGCATATCAAGGAGTGATCATCTCCGCAGCCAAGGAGAGGCGGGAAAAACAGCCCAAAGATGACAGCAAAAAGAGGTTTGATGGAAATTAAATCATTAAACTATCCTATTATCATTTATTTTTCCCTATATTTTCATTTTTTGGACTTGATTGTTTTTTCTTGGTTTTGTTTTTTGCGTTACATCTAAAATGCCAGATGAATAAGGATCCTTATTCTGTTGTTTTTTGGGGTTTTTTTCTTTGTTCCCCTGTCTCTCACTCTTATGCGCTCTTGATTGGTGGACTTCAGTTTACAAGTATCCCCACTGAGCTCTAGCACCAGCAGTGACTGTGAAAGTGTGTCTGTCACCACGTGCAGTCTGTCCACTTCATGCACACCCAGGTAAATAGCCACAGTTCCACAGGACAGCGTAATTGTATAGTTATTTTTTATTTGTGTACTTTAACTTTGAGATGCGTTTTCTTAATATAGGCATTCGTAAAAGGATTTTTTCTTTGTTCGTTGTATGTACACGTGTATATGCAAATGTCAAAATGTGTCAAATTAGCTTTTAATGTTTTTATTTTAAAAGTATGTAACTTATGAAAGTGACCATGTCATTTACTTCATTTACAATGTCAGAATTCCTTGAGTATTATTCCTTTTATGCACAGACTACACTCGGGATTTGATCCGCTCATAAGTTATTACATTTGCAGCATTACATTTTTTAAAAAATAAACATGGACCGGCTTTAGCTTTTCAGTAGAACGTTAACATTAAGTAGCATTGTGACAGTTGAAAATATGGCATTAGAGTTAAAGGAATGTTTTAGAAGTCAAATATAGTAGTTCTTCTATGCAGATGGGTATTCTCAGCATCCAATCAAGGCTAAACTGAAGGTGGCGGCACATACTTTGCCAAATTAGGGATCATTTGTATCCAAAGCATGATCAGGAAGATCAGCACAGGTCAGGAACAGAACCGCAGCTTTTATACAGGTACATAATGTACTGAATAAAGAGTGAGCAACTCCAATAAGCAATTCTACATTTTAAAGGTAGTAAAATAAGTAAGTCTCCATGCCACTTAGACACACAAGAAGGTAAACGAGACATTGCATTGTGTGTGCTAAAACATAAAAGCATTTTACTGATTTTCTGAAGCAGTAAATCTGTGAAATCATTCTTGCTAACTGCACTTCCTAAGGCAAAAACTTCTGCTGTAATGTGGCCAGTGATAATTATTACATATAGTGTATATCAGGTTTTTTTAAATCATATTTTGGATTTAATCACTTCAAGTGAAGATCGCCCACAGCTAAGATATGGTATTCTGTGTGCATTGGTCACATCATGTCCAGGGTCTCACTGCCACCACTGTTGGGCCCTTGAGAAAGGCCCTTACTTGACAGTTGGTTGGATTGTTCGAGTTTATTAGTTCTTAGTCACTCTGGATAAGGCCGTCTGAACATTAACTAAATGTATATGCGGGGTGCTAGTCCATTGCAGAACCCCAACTGGCTCAGGGCTGGCTAATGCTTTTGTGATGTCTGCCAAAGCCAGAAGGCACCACTGAGACTCAAATTCTAATCTTTCTAGTGATTGTGGTCTATTACTAAATAGGCATTTCCTATGTTTTAAGCTCAGAAGTATAGTTGTATTTTTATTTTCTGATTTGTCAATGTTTACTTAGACACAATGCAATACATTCTCCATTGTTGTTCTCTCTGTGTTCATGTCCATTTATTAGCTCTCTTAGTAGTCTCACCACAAGTTCAGAGATGTCTGAGGATCTCGATCACCAGGAGCTTCAGCTGGCACTGCAAGCTTCTAAACTGGTGGCCCACAACAAAATACGTGCTCGTTTTCATAGCAGTAGTGACCTCGTCCATCGCCTGTTTGTCTGCATATCTGGTATGTTGACATTAAGCTTAATTACATGTAAATAACATTTACATTGGAATGGTAAACTGGTGGTGCACCATATCAGAAATGACCACTATTGCCACTCTTAGCATTTGGTCCATTCATTGTTAAGAAATACTTTGAGACTGGAGAATACAGAGCAAGAGATTCTCATCTTTTAAAAACAGACTTATCAAGGAACATAGATGATGTCTTCTGGTCTTTCACCTTTATTTCACCCCATAATGTTTAGGTAAGGCTATAAGGATGGTCATGTCCAAAACTAGATCCTGAACCTCTAATTATGTATATGTTTTGGCTTATTTTCCTACTGGAAGCTCTAACCAGGACACCGTTGTAGCTCCCAGACCAAAATAGCCACATTTTTATTGCAGTTTTTACTGTGAAGGCTAGGAAAGAGGCTTTCTTGTCAAAAATCAAACCCACCTCCTATCTTTTATCATCTGTGTACCCAATATGGTTCCACCTGAAGCAGTTTTTTACCGAACTTTAGGCATTTGCATTTACTCCCAGGTAATGCGTTGATATGCAGGAGGCACATAATTTTATGTAATTGGCACTTGTACTGTCAACAGCAAATCATAAATTGTGGTCCGTGTAGAAGTTTTTGTCTCACGAACCATCAGCAGAGTCGGCAGGTACTTTACCATGGCACTTAAAATATGAAAAAAAATATAAAAAGTCAATTTTAAATTCAACCAAAACCTTCTACATTTTGTAATATTTTAACCAACTCTATGTCCTCCCAGGGTTTGCATGAGTTTACTCCGGGTACTCCGGTTTCCTCCCACAATCCAAAAGCAATGCGTGCTTGGTTAATTGATTGTGTATCTGTGTGTGTGTCTGTGCGTGCCTGTCTCTGTTTCTGTGTGCGTGCCTGTCTCTGTGCATGCCTGTCTGTGTGTACACTTCTGAAACTGTAAAGGAGGAGTGTCTGTGTGCCTGTCTCTGTTTCTGTGTCTGTCTGTCTGTGAGAGAGAGATTGGTGTTGAGATTAACTTGTTTATAGATAAAGTGTCTACTATCATAAAGTCCTTTCTTCAGAATAAAGAAGTTCTTTAAAGCTTACTTCATAGTAGACTGTGATAATTGGTGCCAATCATTCACTTTCTTTCCTTAGGTGTGGCTGATCAATTGCAAACAAACTATGCAAGTGACCTTAGGAGCATCCTGAAGACATTGTTTGAGGTTATGGCAACAAAGTCTGAGCAAGGAGACCACGAGAAGCAGAAAAAAGGTCAGGAACCTTAAAACATTTTAACAGGGTTACTTACCAAATGTATTCATTTAATTTATGGTTTGATCTATATATTACAGGACCAAGGGTGGGAAGTGCTGGATTAGAAGACTGTGCACTTTGCCAGGAGACGATCTCCTCATCAGAACTTGCAGCTAAGGCACGGGATGGACAGCTTGAAGGTTAGTACTTAGTATAGTCAGTATACTGGTAAATGATATTTTTTGCTCTTTGTTATAGCTATCTAGTTAATATTCAGAAAGATCTTCCGTGTGTGACTTTCATTCACCTCATCATATACAAGTGTATGATCTGTTTACAATCAGTTAATCAATCGGTTTATCAGTTTATAATTCGACAGCATAAATGGCCGATAATTACGTTGCTCTGGATAAGGGTGTTTGCCAAATGACTAAATGTGTAACTGCATATATTACTGCTGTTGTAAACATTGTTGCATGACGTCATGAATAGCACAGGGGTTCATCTTTAATTCACCAACCTTTAATAGGTCACCTGCAGAATCTGATAATCTGTTAGGCATAAGATCAAGTGCTTCCTCCATATTCAACAGAGAGGCCTTAAATAAAAAAAGATTGGATTCTAATTTTGCATACCAGTCTCGCTGTTCCATTGCTGATTTTACTAGTTCCCATTTTTATTCAGTCCATTATCATTAGGCTTTGTTTGTTATTCTGTTTGTTGTGTAATATTCTGGTCGTTCAAGATATTTATTTAGTTACTACTAAAAAGTATGCAATATTTTATTATGGTATATTCCATTTTGAAATACTCCCTAATTTCTGTGAGCAATCTAGTTTATATATAGAATATATTGCCACTACCTCATACCCAGGCCAATGTGTGTATCTCCTCCCATTATAGATCCACCAGAGTGGGTTCCAGATGAAGCTTGTAACTCCTGCATTGCCTGCAAGGCTCCATTCACTGTTATCAGGAGGAAGCATCACTGTAGGAGCTGTGGGAAGGTACAGGCCAGCACCATTTCATAATGTTTAACATGTAGACAGTGAAGTCGGCATTAAGGAGTAATATTTTGTCTTCTCCGTTTTGGCTCCTAAGTGGTGGAATCAAACACTGTTTGAAGACCCATTTATTCCGGAACCTACCTCAACTAAACCCCCCACCCTTGTCCTTCTATTTCTTAAAAAAAAACATAGTTTCACAAGTGTATTCTTGTTTAGATTCCTTATTAATAAGAATGGATTATGTTACTGATGTATTAAAGCAATTTTGTAAGTCGCTCTGGACAAGGGAGTCTGCTAAATACTGTAAATGTAAATTTTGGTCTGTATCTGCTTTTTAAGAATGAGTGAGATAGAGGCCTCAGTTAGTTAATTAGGCATCATACACATAGAAGCCATCTGGTCCTGGTGGTTTTACCACTCTGCAGTGTTTTTATCACCTCCTGTACTTCTGTGACAGAAACAAATGAATCAAGTCCCCTGCTGTGGTTTACTCTAATTTGGGATAATGAAGTTTACAAAGAGTACAATGACCCTAAACATAAGCGTTAGATATACATAAAAACATAAGACTCAGCATTGACAACAGACATGCAAGGCTAGAAAAATAATAGAATGAATAAATGAATGGTTTCAGTGGCAGAAACCTGGCTTTTACAACTTATGTGCATCTGTTTATAAGCATTGTGTGATCACTGTTTTTCCTGTCTTTTGTAGATCTTCTGCTCCCGCTGCTCTTCACACTCAGCCCCTTTGCCTCGCTATGGTCAGATGAAACCTGTAAGAGTGTGCACTCACTGCTACATGTTCCATGTGACCCCTTTCTACAGTGACAGGACTGGGGTTTGACAGTTACCCTGCCCTGCAAAACCCTAGCATCGTCACACAAGGACATAAGCACATTACCATGCAGAGACATGGGCCTCTTTAGTTAAATCTCCATACATATTTTTAATTATGTGAATATACACAGACTTACATTATTTTAACTTAAATTTCAATATACGTACATGTAAATACAGACTGCAACATGAACGATTCAAACTGAGCAAGGAACAAAATAGCTTTGAAGTACAAAAAAAATTGATGAGTTAAAGTAAAGAATGTATATTCTACAGCATATATACTGTACATGATGCTTTGCTTTTGAGAATGGGAGGCAGAGTATTAGGTCTTGGACTTCCCCTTTCACATCTTTCTTTATAGCATTAAGCAATCTGCCAGTTAGAGGAGAATTGTGATACATCCCGTGTTCATACTGAATGTCTCACCGCTGGCACAGAGGAAATCCTGATTTACATTCAAGTCTTTTTTTTCCTCATTACAGCTGCACTCAGTAGTGCCAGAAGTTCCATAGGGCTGAGATTCATTACTGAATGTATATCGTTACACATGAACAACTGTGACAAGTATGAAGACAATAATATTGATTTATTACACTTATAATGTAATAAGATTTCATTTGCACCATTATTTTAGCCTATGTGGCCATCATAGCACACTAAAGATTTATTTAAATTATTATTCCAATTTTTTGTTTTATTTAAGAGATAATGCTGCTCTCTGTAATATAAAAGTAAGGCTTTAGAAATGGCTAAAATGGTATATGTATATATTCTGAGCTGGTTTTGAGGAGAAAATATAAATATATATTCTGTTGTGTTTTTAGAAAAGGTAACTACATCGATCAGCAAAACATTAAAACCACCTGGTCCATAACAATGTTTAGTCGAGTTTAGTAGGTGTTACACATCATATCAATGTGCACACAAATGCCCAAATCCAGGGTTTATCTGTAAGACAGAACATCACACTCCCTCACAAACCATCACACTTCAGTGCATCTTGGTGTCATTTCCTACTCCAGTAACAGTGCACTTGTACCCATCCATGTGATGGAAAAGCAAAGAAGACTCCTTTTACCAGGTGACCTCCTATTGTATCACGGTCCAGTTCTGGCAGTCATTGTAGATGCCTTTATCTACCAATAATGAGTTAGTAACCAGCCTGTGACTAGGCAAGCCCATGCACGAAACAGGAGGCAGTGCACTGTGTGTGAACACATTCCTCCTGTATCCAGAATGGCTGTACCACATTAGCTCTACTGTCCATTTATACCAAATAGGATTTGTTCTTGTGCATCGTTGAGCCTTGGCAACAATTTCCTGTCACCAATTTGTGGCTTGTCTCTTGTCTCGTACTGTTAGGTACTCAACATTGCTGATCAGGAGCACCCAACAAATCTGTTTGTTCAGGGGATGCCAACTCGGTCGTCTGACCTTAATGATTTCCTTGTTATAGGCACTCAGGTCTTTACTGAACTTTCCTCTCATAATCAATATTATGACTGCACTTACCTTCTAATTTATACCAGAATATAACAGATGCTGTTTTATGTTATTTGGTCTGTGCCTGGTATAGTGTCTATACATGGATGCTTGTCTTCAAAGGTATTTACTGAACTGGAAAATAATTGCCTTTTAGAGCAAAGTCTCATCACCCGTCTGCTCCTGAAGTTGACCATCTTCAACACATTTTATCACACGTAGTAGTCCAATCCTAGTGTCGAATTACATTGACTCCAATCTTTTGCTTGATTCTTAACTTTCTATCACAGGGCATTAGATTGTTTATACATGAATGAGTGTATTAACTACTTAAAATGGATGTGAGAAATCATTATATTGGGGCATTACATTAGTGTTTGAATAGCCTTAGAGCACCGTGTTCCCTACCTCATCTGTTCAGAGGATGACCTCTCAGTATTTTACCACTAGCCACAATCATGTATCCTCCCAAAATCCTATTTACAATAATGCTCTTTAACACATCCTTGCCATTCAACAGCATCTGCAAATGTTATTTATGCTGCAGACTGGTGGAAACTGCTGTTTGTATTTAAAATACCCAGTTTCTACTAGTTTAATCAGTTTACGTTTAGCAGCTACTAATCTGAATGGGTGATGGTTAACACACTGCACCAGTATCTGTAAACATGAACACGCAGATGCCAGTTTGGTGGAGCACCCAGTATTTCCTCTGCAGAGGGGAAGACTGCTTTCTGTGACTCCTGAGCATGTTTGACTTTTTTTTCTTCTTTTAATTTATCATCTGGATGTTACAGATCAGTTAAATTCTAAGCAAAACAGGAACTTTAGTCATTTTTGATTATTTCATATAATGAATAGAATATAATAATTATCTGCATCTTTTAAACCTTTACAGACATTTAGACTAAATATAGCTTAAGTATATTTTGGGGCTCTCAGGCCATGCAATTGTGTTAACCACATTTTATTCGACATAATTTTGAATTCATGACTGATAAGACATTTTGCTTGCTGAAATTTTACCACAAACAGGCTTTATATATGATATATATATATATATATATATATCTCATTAGCTAAATTTGTCTTTTAAGATGGCATGTGCAAGCTGTTGTGTCATTTGCAGGATGTAACGTACTGTCGAACAGTGTATAAGGAAGTGTCATAATTCATTTAACCACCTTACCACTTCTGTTTTCTATTGGTAAGCAGTGCTGGATAGATTATGTAGAATATAGAGAACAATTATAAAAGGACTTATTATTTGTTAAGTAATGGTGTTTTAAAATTTTATTTTGACAGCCCCAGATGTATATATTACATCCATGTTGGAATACCCCCTAATTTTACCCAAAATACAGGGCCTTGGTTGAAGACTTGAATACCTAAAAATATTTATTAGACATCTTTGTAGTATATTTCAATGCACAGTAATTAACTGTTAGACATGAAGTACTGTTGCAAATTTCTTTTGTCCCGCTGTAGGGTTGGGATGCCAGACTAGGGAAAGGGTGAAAAGTATCCACCTGCTATCATTAGCATACACAACCCTGATGAAATACATCAAAAAAGGTAAAGGTATACAGAAATTGGCAACAGAATCACAAATATTCTCAACTGTACACAAGCAAAGGCAAGTCGTCCAAAAGCAAGCCAGCATTCCACAGGGAACAGTGACAGAAAAGGTGCTTGAGAAATGATTCAAATTCATGACAGGTTTCTTAAGCATTTATTTTTCTTTACAATAATATACTCTGAGTAGTAGAACTTTGGATGAAAGAAAGTATCTACATTTCTGAATTTGGTATCGTCCTTTTTGCTGAAATAACAGAATATGCTCCACTATCTTAATGTAATCCCATGATCCATGTTATCTCAGCATGATTTTGCAACATTAAAAAAAAAATCTATCTTGTGAATTTCCTGATGTTTGGCTTTCTCTGAGTGCCCCATAATTGCTCAGTGGGATTTAGGTCAGGTGACTGGAGAAAAGTCTGTGAAATATCCCCATATTATTGTGAGCAATATAGTTGTTGGAAAATTTGTGAGGTGTCTTTTGGCTCAAAATACTTATTTGCTTCCCTACTTACACTTATAAGCAAACCTGAGAAGTGCAAGTGCGCTTCTCAGGTTTTAGTCTTTAGTCTTATTTGAGGAGCTATTTTTATTGTAATGGTGTTTTGGTACAGTGCGCTAGCTAATTGCTATATATTGTTCATGGTAGCCTCTGAATTCGACCTTGCTTTAACAGACTCTTCTGCTATCCTCAATGTTTGAGGTTCTCAAATAGCACTACTCAATGTACGTAGTACATCAGTGCCTGCTTATGCGAAGCTTTAATATATTGTACCTCTCTCCTGTCTTCACTCTTATTAGTTTGTAAGTACAGTAATCATACTTTTATTATTAGGTAAGTACACATGTTCACATAACTGGACAACCAGTCTTCCTCTGTTAGACTTTACTGCTGTTGGGCACATCTACCACTGTTAGAAAACAGCAGACATGCATTCATATTAGTTACAACTATAACACACAAAGAGAAACGTAAAAAAAAAAAAAAATTAAAAAACTACCCACATGCCACTGCTTCCATTTCACTGCTGTACTTTAGGGCTTTATGTACTTTAGCATTACAGTTAGGAAAGGTTGCAACTCCTCTTAAATGCTTTTTTTAAACGCTCAGATCTATGCCAGGTAAGTCAGCCAGACCTTCCACTGGCTACGTGTGAATTTTACCTGCAACCTTTCCTCAGGCCTCAATTACAGTGCAGTTTTACAATGTAAGTAAAATAAGATAAAGCTTTTATTTTACAAAGAGCAAAAATAAATATTCAAAAACGTTTTTCTGTATAGAAAGCTGTGACAGAATTGTACACCCTATTTATTCAAAGCTTGTTTTTATTTTATAATGGCTGTTCCAGTTCAGCTTTTCAAATCGAAAACTGTGTATTTATGTCATGCAATGAGAGTAATAAATTCAGCATTTCCATCAAAAAAACTGTTTTGTATAATTTTCCCTGTGGTCATTGTAGACATTTCAAAGTGTTACAGAAACTAGAAAAGGGTCGTGAGGGCTTTAAATTTGTCTAGTTACTCATAACGTGTGCTAATGTCCAAGTCAATAAAATGTAATTATAATTAATAATATAATAAATTAATAACTAATTCTGATTAAACACACTGGACTAAATATTTCTTCAAATGCCAGGGTTCTCGGAACAACAAATTCAGTTATATAAATGAAAGAAGAATGTCAGAACTAATTAAGATGCTGTGTCAATTTCCCCACCATTATGAATGCCTGATCAGCAAATGATTAGAAATGCACAGTACTGTTACATGAATGTTTACATGAAATCCAAAACCTGTTTTGTAAGGGATGGCCATTTTGGATGGATGTTTGGTTCTTGTTTGTACTTTTTTTTCCCCATACTTCACAACTTCAATTAGCTTATGGGTTTGGGTAATTGATAAATAACAGGGCAAGAGAATTGTCCATTTAAATAGGTAAAATGACTATAAAACTCCTTCAAGAAGGAAGATCCATCACAAATTATGCAAAGTATACAGGTAGACAGAGTAAGATGTCAGAGTATCATTAGAAGAAAATCCAAAGCAATGTGCCTTAAATAGAAAATGTACAACAAAGTAGATTAAAAACAAATGGGTGGAAAAAGTAGTTTCCAGAGTAAGATAAACAGACTGAGGATAAACAAAACTAAGAAAACATTTCCATGTTCTTTTATGATTTAAGCATGCACTTTAGGTAATGGGCCTATGTTGAAAATCTGTTCTGTTTCACTGATAGAAAATGGTATTGGTGCTGATTTTTCAGCATGAAAAGCAAAGCGTGTTAAAGCTATTTATCAGGAACTGCAAATCAATTTAATGACATGGCCAGCATACAGGCAGCATCTTAAATTAAATGAGAATTTATAGTGGAAGTTATACAAATTGGTTTGTTCCATATTCGGCTGTTGAATATAGAATATTGTTTTTATTAGTGAGAAGCAACAAAGAACCCATAGTGATTATATTTTTTTTTCTTCAAAATTAAGTGATTCCATAATTCTTACTCTTTTTGATTTAGGAAAAAGAAATATGCCTATGTGAATATTACTCAATGAAATATAAGTAAATAGATATATCTCCATGGATAATGGGTTAAAAACAAATTAATTAAGGAATGCTTTATGAAGCCAAAACATTAATCTATAAAACTAATTATTTTGGCCTTGTGTTTTTATGTATGTTGTACAAAATAAACAAGCTGGTGGAACATTCTGTATGTGAAGATTCCATTTTTGTTTTGCCAGGTGCATAATGTTACAGTTATGTAGGTTGCAGGTTTGGAGGTTAATTATAGACCTTCTGACTCTGGATAAGAAAATTGCACAGCCCCCTGAATGTAAAATCACACTTCTTAACTTTTAAAATTGCAACACAAATAAGAAAAAGTGATGGAATTATGGAAATCAAAGGATCGATAGACAGGTTGATGATATGCCAATGATTTTTAAATTGGCTAACAAAATAAATCTCATGGCTTTAAAAAATGGCTTTTTCCAGCATTTACGCCTCTCCTACATGTCACAGAATAGAGATGGCTGCTTGAAAATGTGACCAGTTGCAGATTTGACTGCCTTCTGTTACATTCTCATTTTGCATAACCTTCCTTCTTGGTCTTGAAATTCCAATATTGATGAGTGCAGTTTGACAGTTTTATTTTCTCTAAAATTTGGACATGTCCAATTGCCCTTGTCAACGTCCTCCCTGATTGGCAAACCTTTCACCAAAGGAGACGACTTGTAGTCCAGCCATTGTCTCTGTGCAACAATGCTTAGCTGGACTGTGGCTTATTTCTATGATGAGACCATACCAACATAGAGAAACATGGCTGTTCTGCAGTTTCCACCAACTGGATCAGGCACAATTGCTCAGTGAGCCTGATGTTGTTGACTCAAGGAGATGATCCTCGTTTGACCTGTTTCCCTCAAGCACTGTCATAAATAGCTGGTCGCCCCAACAGCCAATCAACGGATCCATCTTGCTTGCTCATTAGCTCATCTTTGGACTTATGACTTTTCTAACTGGGTTGATAACCCTACAAGTTACGTGTTTATATGTGTGACTTTCTGCTACTTACTTGTAAAGGGCTGCAAATGGCATTTATAAGTGTATTTGCCTGTCCTATTGCAAGTAGTACTTCTGTGCTTGTCCCCCTACTACCTGTATATTCTTTCTAACCTATAAACATAAACTGCTTCTTACTGGGTTTCATCTATATGATCTTCTGTTTTGTTCACAATATTATCTAGCAATATTATCATTATCTATCATTATTGGCTTCCGTCAAACAAAATTCATCATACCATTCTCTTAAGTGTTATAACTTTCCCCAATTCCCCTTATGCAGTCTCTTAACAGTACATCACTGTATTTTCTGTAATTATTGTGAATTTCCATACATTAAAAACTTTTAGCATGTGTTCAACAATTTAGGCTTCAACTTGTTTTCAGCTGTACCTTTGACACATTTAGGTATCATTTTTTTCTGAACTTACCATTTATATTTACAATACAGTACAATAAAAAAATATATGCGCAACAGCCGTGTCATTAAACAGTGAATACCTGTACTTAATTCTGACTACAGTCTACCTGGAAATGGAATCTATTGTAATTTCTTAACAGTTTTCTAGTCAGTGTGCTAATATGAAATCTCAGGAGGACATGGACATATTTAATATTTAATCAATTATATCCCAATGACCACTTAACCACGACCAAACGATGCAACACAGACCACACGTATAGACTTGCCAATATGGTCTAGCTCTCTCAGCAGTCTACCGGTATGGTACGACGGAATGACCGGCGGTTGTCATGGCAACAGTATAGATATCTGCATTGGTATGAGAATTATGTTCGTGAATTTAAAAAAAAAAAATAAATAAATAATAAATAAAAAATAAAGCCCAGCGCGTACATGCAGGAGAAACTGTTCTAGAATATAGTACATTAGACTCGTAGGCTGAAAGAGGGCGTGGCCTGTCAGGTGACTGACTTACGAATGAACAAATGGAGAAGCAGGATCACTTAAGGATGGAGTGAGAGCGATATCTCCCCCATGGTCATCTCATGTGGATCTTTCACTACGGTACGCTTTCGCTATTGATCAGCATCCATCCATTCACTCTTCTTTAAGACTGGACGTGACTGCAGTGTGGGTGGAGATTACATGAAGCATTTGTTTTAGTATCTCTGCCTTACAGTAGCAGCTACTGCAAAATGAGTCTTAGCCATCAAATGACTAAGAATGAAGCTCCTGAATCTTCAGAGGAGATGAAGCTGCACGATCCATCAACCAAGAAACCACAACCTGTGAGTCTTATCTATGCAAACTAACAATGATTCTTAAGCTTTTGGGCTTTTGTAATGCATGTCACTAACCTTATTACGTCCTATTCCCACTAAATGCCCTTTTGAGTCCAATCATGCGTTAGCTGTGTTTTTTTAAGCTAATATGTATGGACCATGTCAGTTCGTGCAGTGGCCAGACACCCTTGATAATGCCTTACAAAATTAGCACCACTTGCTGCAGGACACAGACCAGATACAAGAGTGTAGCCCAAAAACAAACGTGCAGCTCTACACACTTAAGGGTACAGCACAAATACTTCAAACATATTCAATGAAATCTTTACATTAGTTCTGCACAAGCATGTTTACAATAATTATTACAATCGCTTATCACATTACGTCAGTTTAGAAAAATGATTTTAGGAGTTGTTGCTTTATAGCAGTGTGGAAGTCTAAGTCAACAGAAAACATTCACAGTGTCTAGATTAAGGTGTTATTTGGTACAGTTATAAGGTGTATATTACTGCGAAATCAGTTTAGAGCCAAGACTCGGTTTCGAGGTAAATGACGTGCATTAATCAAATGTAAAGGTTTGCATTCGATGAATTCACGTCATTTACCTCGAAAGCAAATATAAATGTGAAGATAAACAAATAACTGATGTAATTGATGTAAACAAATACTTAGATGCCAGTCCGTACAGCTAAGAACGAAGCTAATCACGATTTCAATACGATTAATTGTGTATCCGTTTGTAAATTAAAAACAGTTAAGTCCTATTTACATGGCGACGGTGAGACAGCCAGTGATAGTGAGAGTACGAGTCTTTTTAAATTTACGTCATATTAACTTGTTATTGTGATTGTTTTCATTCAAAAAATCCTGCTCAAACAAGTTGTCAGTAAAAGCGACTCTACTCCGTCTAGTCACAGAACTGAAATCAGAAAACAGGATGAAACCTTCCAAATCCAGCACACATACATCCAGAGACCCCGGGGGCATATTGTTCGTAAGTTTTTAGACAACGCAAATTAACGTGTATCTTCAAATATTATTACGCTAGCAAACAAACGAATAACAGTGCTCATTCGTCTTATTATTGCATTTCTCGTTTATTTATTTATTAGCCAGTGGTTATTTTAAATAGCGAAAAAATCATCTTTAAAATAAACTTGAAAGCTACCTAAAGCTGAAGAATATGGTAAAAGCTATATAAACACTTACTACATTTACTACATTTAGGTTTAACTGATTTAAGCCCTCCAGCATGTTTATTATGCACACTGATCCAAACAGGCCCAGGAACAAATGTGATGTGAAATTTGACAGTAGAACAACGAAGTGACCGAATTACCATTAAAAATTCATAATAGAACTGTGAAATAATTTATGGTCAGTTCATAATCAACCAAATGTACAGGTGTACTATGAAATTTGACAGTGGAACCTTGAAGTGACCAAATGACCGTCAAAAATTCATATTATAACTGTGAACTTTATGGTCGAACTGTAAACGTTCACAATAAAACTGTCAAGCTATTTACAGGTTTACTATCAAATTTCACAGTACGTTTTTTCCTGGGGAACTTCGAGTCAACATGGGTTTGATCCAGGTTTTGATCCAGGACACACATTAGCACCGTGTGCGCGCAGGCACTTGTGTGAATGTGCCCTGTGATAAGACTGGTGCCTGCAATTCCTATTTGGATTGAGCTCCATGGAAGTGTTTGAGTGAGAGATATTGAAGTCTGATCCATTTGCATGTACATTTAATACCTTTTCCTATTCTGTATTTGCACATTTGCTGCTGCACTGCTCACAAAAAGAAGTGGATATTTAATTAGGGAATATTTCATTTTGTGAGCAGTGTATTTGCACTCTGTGTTTGCACTATGCTACTATTTGCAGTTATGGTATGCTAATGTTGCCATGTACTTGTACCGTGCAATGAAGCTGAACCTATCACTCTATCTACCGGCCACTTTACTAGGTACACCATGCCTGTTTTTAATTGGATCCCCCCCCCCTTTTGCCTTCAGAATTGCGTTCATTCTTCATGGAGATTTTAGTCATTATGCAGATGCTGCAGATATGTCGGCTTCACATCCACGATGTGACTCTCCTGTTCCACCACATCCCCAAGGTGTTCTGTTGGATTCAGATCTGGTGACTCGTGGAGGACATTTGAGTACAGTGAACTTATTGTTATCATTACAAGAGAAGCCTTGCTTCAGGGTATGACAAACAAAAAAATGTGCCCTGTCCAGTAAACTCAGAATGCATCTTCCCACACTTGCACTGCCAATAAAGCCTGTTTATTTGGGAGTGGCTCAAGACGACATATTCAAAGCCAGTTTTACAAGTAGTGTTGTCTTTCATCCTGTCTATTTAATGCATAAATGTTTGCTGAGAACTCCCAGACACACACACACACACACGCTTCAAAGCAGAATTTGCACGGCTGCACTGCGCTGTTTTTCCATGAAAAGTTTAATGGACAGAATGATACAATAGTGAGATATTTGTTCATTTGATTTGATAAATATAACATTTAATATAGTTGAATTAACTGTATAAACAATGTGATCATCATTTAATTACATATTCATGAAATTGTAGGGGATTCTAGGTTTCCTGCGTAGTCTTAAAGCAAATGCTTGTGGCATACAAACGAGAGCGTGATTAAGCAGTATTTTTCATTATTCGTCAGGGTGTGGCATACAATTTATGAAGAATCTGCCTTAAATAGTAAATTAATTTATTCTCACCACAGCAGACTTGAAAACAATAAGCAGCCCAGTCATTTGTAAAAGCCACACATTTATCAATTTTTCTAAATTACATATTGTTCATCCTCTTAAGCTTGGCTATTTCTATATACCATACATCCACTCTTAAAGTGTATTAAACACTTCAGAAAACCACTGTCAGTTAACACAGTTCATCACGCTGTCTACAAGCTACAAGTTAAAAATCTACCATGCAAAGCGAAATATATCAACATCATCCAGAAACATCGCTGACTACTCTGGACCTGAGCTCACCTGGGATGGACTGACACAAAGTGGAAAAGTGTTCTGTGGTCTGACGAGTCCACATTTTAAATTGATTTTGGAAATCCTGGGTGTCGTGTCCTCCCGGCCAAAAAGGAAAAGATCTGTGTTATGAGCACAAAGTTCAAAAGCCATTGTCTCTGATGGTATGGGTTAGTGCCCATGACATGGGTTATTTGTACATCTGTGAAGGCACCATTAATGCTGAAAGGTACATACAGGTTTTTGAGAAACATATGCTGCCATCCAAGTAACATTTTTTTCAGGGACGTAACTGTTTATTTCAACAAGACTATGCCAAGCCACATTCTGCACCTTTTACAACAGCGTGGCTTTGTAGTAAAAGAGTGCGGGTACTAGACTGACCTGCCTGCAGTCCAGACCTGTCTGCCATTGAATATGGCAAGCAACTAAAGTTGTACATCAAGCAAGAATGGGAAAGAATTCCAAATTACAAGGCTCCAACAATTAGTGTCCTCAGTTCCCAAACACTTATTGAGTGTTGTTAAAAGGAAAGGTGATATATGTATGTGTCTGCGTGTGTGGGTTTTTTTGTCTTATTTTAAAAATAGACCAAGCATGACTGATATAGTAGGATTCATTCTTTGTGATACACAGGGTCCATTTCTTCTTTAGTGCATCATCTATCCCCTTGCATTCATCTGATTTTACTCAAATGAATACACTATTACCCACATATCTGATTACAGAATTACTTTCTTTAACAAAGTGCATGTTTTTTCCTGTGTGTAGCCCAGCCCTCAACATGCAATCACCATTGCTGTGTCATCACGTGTCCTCTTCACCATGGACTTGGAGCAGCAGATTTATGAGCAGAAAGGTTTGGAGGAGTATCTGAAGTACCAGATCGACCATGAGACTAAAGCTTTTGCACCAGGACCTGCTTTCCCTTTCATCAAGGTCCAAACCTTAGTGGATATATAATGTTAGAATCTCAACATGTCTATTTTGTTGATTTGACACATTCAGTTTTTTTCAGTGAAATGTCATTTTGAGGAAAAGACAACTATGCAGTAAAAAAGACAGACCCTAACACTAGAAAATACAGACATGAGTAACATGTATAATGTATTGTCAACCCCAGGCTCTGTGTGCAGTCAATGCTGAGCTGAGAAAACTCTACCCAGACAGTGATGAACTGTTCGATATAGTGCTGATGACCAACCATCATGCCCATGTTGGAATCAGACTCATTAACTCAATCAACCATTACCGTGAGTGTAAAACTAAAAGAGGTGAGGTGGGGATGGGGTGGGCTTGGTGGGGGGTAGTAATGTGAGAATGTTGGCTGTGATGGCACTTGTTGTGAAGGATAGTGTGTGTGATGGAGACAACAGGTTGGAACTGCGGTCTCTTCAGCTATTAATATTGACAGTTGGCACAGTCTTTTACACTTCAGATGAAATTTCTAATCAAATAAATTCTGTCTTCGTTAGAGCTGTTTATTGAGCGCTTCTGTATGACCGGCGGTAACAGTCCTATAGGGTACCTGAAAGCATACCACACCAACCTCTACCTTTCTGCTGACTCAACGAAAGTGAGAGAGGCCTTAGAGGAGGGTGAGAATTAAAGGTTAAAGGCGGTTAAAGGTTGTGCCATAGATTTACATTTAGCACTGAATGACATAACTAAGATTTTTGCTTTGTGTGGTTCCTAAGGGATTGCAGCAGCCATAATGTTCAAACCTGAGAAAACAACCCAGGTTTCAGAAACTCAGCTGAGAGTGGCCTTCGATGGAGATGCAGTGCTGTTCTCAGATGAGTCAGAGAGAATCTTTAAAACACAGGGCCTAGACAAATTTTTCGAACATGAAAAAGCCCATGAAAATAAACCGCTTGATCATGTAAGTGATCTAATATGGATTAACAGCTTACTTACTAGCTTATTAACTATTCATTTCACTACAATTGTAAACACTCTGTTGATCTTTGCACTATAGGGGCCATTAAAAGGATTCTTGGAAGCTTTAGGAAAATTGCAAAAGAAATTCTATGCCAAAGGGCAGCGTATAGACTGTCCAATCCGCACCTACCTGGTGACTGCACGTAGTGCGGCGAGCTCCGGAGCACGGGCCTTGAAGACCTTGCGTTCCTGGGGCCTGGAGACTGATGAAGCCCTCTTCCTGGCTGGAGCCCCAAAGGGACCTATGCTGGCTAAGATCAAGCCCCACATTTTCTTCGATGACCAGATGTTCCATATAGAGGGGGCTGCTGAACTGGGTACTGTGGGCGCTCATGTTCCCTATGGAATCTCCCAGACACTACCAGCAAAGAAATCCAACAATGCAGAAGAGCCTAGTACAGGCAAAAAGTGACCTGGATGAATTAAAAAAATCACAATGGCTTACTGGAATATTTTTTTTCTGTGAAAAGTAGGAAACATATGTTTTTATGGCATGATTTAGCGATTGGCTGCTGCACTGAATGTTTTATGCACAGTCAGGAGTGAAAGAGTAAATCCTGTACAGTTAAATCTAAATATGAATCTATCTACAAAAAGGATCAAGCCATATAAAAGAATTGTATTCATTAAGAGCTTGTAATAAAAGTAATGTACACTTCAGGTAGGATGCAACTGTGAGAAAACAGATAGTGCCTCTTATGTAATATATAATAATAACAAATTTAAAGCATGTATTTCTTTTACTAGTCTTGAAGGAAGCATATGTTACCCCTCATCTCTACAACTTTGTAAGTGTCTGGTGATGGGGAGAATGAATGGTCAGTGGTAAATTGTTCACAAAAAGCATGTGAGCATTTACCATGTTAACTGACAACAAACCAAAATTCATTTCTAGTTTCTTCTTTCTTTTGACAAAATGTATTTGTAGTTACGAGTAAGGGTTTAATTGAACTGTCCTGTAAGTATAATATGTGTGAGGTGGCTTTCATGTCCGGTGATATGCGTTAGGTTAAGTGCTCGGTCTAAATTGCCCCCAGTGCGAGCGTGTCTGATATATTGATATAACCTTACTCCTGTGATGAACACTATTTGGTGCTGATGAGATGCTAAATAAACAAACAATTCTCTTAAGGATAATTTTGATAAGCACGTGAGTCTATCTAGTAATGACTATTATTATTCAACCCCTTCGTAATAGGTGTTACTATTTGTGTCCAGTGGTTTCTTACATTAATTTGATCATGTGATGATTATAACACACTTATGTTTGCTCTACTTCTTCTAAAATAGCCTTTTTATGGTGTTTTTCATCTTTCTGGACATTTGTCACTACTTATTTAAGTTCTAACAAGCCAGGACATAGTTCAGAGTACCTAAACCTACATTATATGAATGACTACATTATATGAACTGACAGTGTTACAGGTAATACCAGATTACACTTATTATTCTTAACAACAATAAATAAATTATCTAGGAAACCTTAGCATTATTGGTTTATTGTTTCATATTATGTGATATAATATATGATATAATTTATAACTTTTATACTGTACTGCATACCTCTGTATATGATTATTTTTAATTTTTTGTTTTGTAGATAATTCTTAGTGAAAAACAAAACAGCAGTCAATAATAATACAAATTATTATAAGACCAATAACATGATAAAAATCCTCCAATAGTGACTCATTGTAAATTTAACCCACTTTTTGTGGTATTTAAACTGTGGTGTGGTTACATAAAGTAGACCCCATTTGACTTGCTAGATTCCATAGCTACTGTAGAAACTCATGTTTCCTGGTGATATTTAAAAGCAATATGTTGTGCTTATAAACACATTCAAATCTTTTAAAACATCAACTCAACTACAATACTTGTATTATTATTAATATTCATAATAAATAATTATTCTGAAATGCTACCTGTTCAGTTCTTCACTAAAGCCAACATACTGCTGAAACCATGGTTTGCGTTTTTCCATTCTTCAGTATGTGGCATTCAATTTGTGAAGAATATGTTGCAGCTTTGCACAGCCTCCGCATTTCTTCATTTTTTTCTAAACTTCATGTACACTGTGAAGAGGATGCCACAAGAACTGCTGGACAATCTGATCCTGTCCAAGTTCCATCGCTGTCAGTGTGTTTTGGCAGTCTTGGGTGACCATACACCCTACTGAACAGTCAATGTGTGGCACTCTCATCCAGTTTGACATGTTTCTGTTCACCCTATGAATATATCACTTGCTACTCAATCACGTAATTGAATTTGCATCTAATTTGCATAATTGCACAACTTTCTTTTACTTTTCATTTACTTTTCTGATGACCTTGACTAATCAAACCAAATCAAATCAAATGCTTCTATTTTTAATTGCTTCATATCCAGTTTGAGATATCCCCTAATTTTGTGAGCAGTATAGTTAATTTGAACATCTTTCCAGTTTCTCTGAATAATTATCTCCATCTCTTTACATCATTCATTCCTGGTTAATGTTACAAAATCAGCATAAAGAACGTCTGAGTCTTTGATCAGCAATGATAGACAGAGGATCTCCAGTTTGGAATGAGAAATGTAGTGAAATGTTTAAATACAGAAAGATTTTAATGTATTTGCATATTTTACCCTCTGCAGTGCACAATATCCTTAAATGATTCAAGGAATCAGGAAGAATTTCAGTGCATAAAAGGCAAGGGTACAAGTTTAAGCTGAATGCCTGTGATTTTCAATCCCTCAGACAGCACTGCTTTAAGAACCACCATTCATTAATAGCTGTTATAACCACATGGGCAATGAATTACTTTGGCAAACCTTTATCAAGTACTACAATACAGGGTGTTCCTAAAGTATAGTGAAAAGGAATGGCAACATAATGTGGTAAATGCAGAAAAAAAGGCCTTAAATGCAGAAATATATGTGTATTAACACATTAAATGAAGTTCAAATGTAATTTCATGAAATATCGCAGGTTCATACTGTCAGCAATTAAATAAATTAAATTGAAAACACTGTATTATTATATGCGTTTTCCATACTGTCACAGCTTTTATTTTTCATTTGGGGTTGTACCTACCTATCACCCACTGATTTATTTGTAATTTTATTTGTTTAAAAATCTGACACACGAATACAGAATATGGTTGTTGTGAGGCAAATATCAACTGTTATAAAACATTTTAAAATGAGATTTACACCTGTATCTGTGTATGTGTGTTTTAAAACTACTTAGTTAATATTTCCGAGTTTTAGTTATCAGATTTCACTGACACTTAATGTAGTGTGGAAAGGTGTGTTTTACTGTAATTAATCTTAATCTTTCTTTGGACAATGCACATTTCATTTGCACTGTACTGACAGGCTTCACTCTATGATAATTGGTCGACCTTTCAAAGAGGTAATAAAGTAAGGAAATTGGGAAGAACTGACTTCTCAAACTGAAATAAATCCATGCGAGTAATATTTAAAACTTACTTTCAATATGCACAAAAATCAGGGGACACTTCATTAGGGGATATTTTAAAATGAAATATTTTGTAAGGAGTATAAATGTAGTGCGCTGAAATGCCCTGTTCTAGCTCCAGTTAAACGGAGAGATCATATGTGAACGTATGCTTCGCCTATTTATAAACCACCAGCCGTCACTGTTGGCCTAAAGGACAAAAAGCATAAAATAGTGGGCGTATGCTTTGTGGCTGTGGGCGGGTCAAAGTGAAAAGTGGTGGTTCTAGTCCGGTAGTTTTTTTTTTTAGCTGAACCATCTGCCACCGTTAATACCATCTAGTCTTCGTGGTTATTGGTTTTACTTCTGCTAACCCTCTATAAACAATTCCCCAGGAAACGTTTAAGATTTCGACAGAACTCCGTATCACATGGTTAGTCAGTTGTCATATGACAGTGAAGCCGCAAATGTGTAATGTGTACAGGACCGTTTTATGTACATTTTAAAGAGCTAGAAAGTTTAGTCATGAACTTAGTCCGATAAAACAAATGCTGTGAAGAACTGAAACATGGAGCATCAGGGAGTCTGGATTGTTCTTGTGGTCGCCCTTTATTTGTTTGGTGAGTTCATTCAACGTTATATGTGCCATAGTTTAAGAGAGGCATGCATTTCTGATCTAAATGATGTTAACTTGGATATCAACATGTCTAATTAGGAAGTACTAACTCCATTGCACACGTATTGTAAAGGTTATTGGAAATAGATAACGTTACAGTAGTGTAATTTTGCTGTTTATTGTGCAGACTAAATGTTTATGTTGTCAGGGTGTAATTGTGAGATTTGGGTAGATTTATGAGAGTTAGATTATATCTGAGTCATTTTAATTACTTTATTTCCAAATGGTTATCTGATTTACACTTGAAGCATAGTGACTAGGATTAAACTGGGGTTATTTTTCAATATTTGGGTTGTTGTGGGCATTTGTTGGTTGTTTAAATTACATTGAAAATAAATTAGAATTCAATTAAATAAAATGCCATTAAAGCACACTAATATATATATATATATATATATATATACTATTTCTATACCTATTTTGTTGTTATTTGTAGGGCACTTATACACACATCCACACAGTTAGCCTAACAAGTTAGTTAAACTAACACACATTTTGGGATGAAATCATTGAGTACCAAAAGAAAGCCTGCACAGACACAGGGATAGCATGCAGACTCCACACAGGCAGAGCTCAGGGTCAGAACTGAACCAGTGATCTCAGACCCAGTGCTAACCATTTCACCACATTACTTAATCTATTAATATGTCATTCTTATAAGCCTGATAGTAACATTATATTGCATTCAGACTAGGGATGTGCCATATTGTATCGTTTGCGATAATACGGTATAATAATTTTTTAACAATTATTAAAATTAAGTGAAATTAATTCAAAATTATTAACATAAAAAAATAATCAGATGTCTTTACGTAATGACGTAATGCATTTACACAGAGTATAGTGTATGTCTATTATGTGAAAGGCGAGCGACTTCGGTAGTGTGGACGTGATTTTGGTACAAAAATATCAGATGTACAACAAACTACAGTAACATGTAAGCTATGCAAAAGGTCTGTAACACCAAAAGGGGGCAACACATCTAATCTGTTTAACAACCTCCAGCAGAAGCACTCAGTATGAGAAAAGTTAAAAAATGCGGCAGGATGAGGTGTTTTAAAGTATAAAATATATTGTTGCTATTGTATGTTGTTGAAATATATCGCAAAAGTCCCCTGAAATATTGTGGTATTATTTTAGGGCCATATCACCCACACCTAATTCAGACTTTATTGAACTAACATTTCCCTGTCCTTCAGAACAAACTGAAAGAAAGAAAGAAAACTTTAATAATATTGTTAGTTAGTAGATGACCAAAATGTCTATAACAGGTTTGATGCAAACCACGGTCAGTTTGAATCTTTGCAAATCGCGTGGGGATCCAGAGGATCCCGTGTGACTGTGTTAATACTGGCCATACATTTTCTACTTTTTATTATTCAACACAAATAAGAGAGGTTTGTATCACAGAGATCACAACAGCCAATTAAAAATGTTTTCATGTTTGGCGACACAACTCCAGCAGGAATGGTTGCGTGTTCTAAAACCTAATTTCAGTCCACTACATCTATAATAGGGCAGTACAGTGGTGCCTTTGGAGTTTAAATGTTCTCCCTGCATTAAGTTAGTTGGTCTCACTAAGGTGTCCCTGTGTCTGGATGTTTCCCTGAGATGGGTTGATCACCGCATTGCACCCTGTGCTGCCGGTCAGGACCAGGGTTCACCACGACCCTGAATTGCATTGAGCCGGTATAAAAATGAATGAATCATTGATTGATATCATATGTAGTGAGTAAAGAGTGGAAAGTTCTTAAACTTCCTTTTCGGTAATGCTTCTGAGCACAAAGGTTTATCTTAGAACAAAGAAATTCTTATTGATGATGACTCAAGCACTACATGCAGTAGAGCACTGCCATAAGGTTTAAAAACTACTGTCAATTTCTGATGTTGTAAGAGGCAGAGTGTGATACTCTCTAGGCCCTTGTCAGTAAAATTGTGTTCTAAGTATTATTACACCATGTTTTATGTTCAGTTCAGGCTAAACAAATGGATATTTCACAATAAAAATGTTCTACATTTCTTGTTCACATACAGAGGGGCGAGAAATTGAGGAATTTCCCACTTCTCTCACTGGTCTTAGTGTCTTTGGATTATGCCGAAGTCATAAGACCAGGACCTCAGAATAAGTGCATGTCTGAAACAGCAGTTCTCAGGCACATACTTAATGTGATTACTCACACAATGAGACCTCTGTGTCCCTATCTACCGATACTCAAGATATCTCCATGTTTTCAAGTTAACAACATGCAGTGTGATATTAGCACTGATTTGTAAATGCGATGTGATTCACTCATGCAACAATATAAAATTCAAGATTATCTAAAATCTAACAAGACATACACAAAAGATTCAGTCATTTCATGATTAACATTTTGGTTTAGATCGGATGTTCTTTGGATGACCATTTGTCTCTAGGGTTTTCTTTTTAACTATTTTATAAAATCTGAACCAAACATTTATTTATTGCTATACTTTCTAACTGCAAAGCACATTAAGTTACTTTTTTTAATATATGAATGGAAATATGCAACAAATGTTTATATTTGTTGATTGTAAAATATGTGGTATGTGATAACATGGCTGTTATTTGGTTAATATGCACAGGTGCGATGATATTTGCAATAACACACTCGTTATCGTGCTGTATTGCTTTTTTACAGCAGTTTTGTTACAACAAATTAGGAAACAAAATAAATCAAAAGAAGTCCTGAATTTCATACTGAATATGCTTTAATACTAACAATGCCAGGTTCACAACAAAAGAGTAGATGCTATGATACGGTAACAGTTCCCTACCCTGCTCTTACACAGTACACTACAATAGGTTTAACATTAGTTTTAAATGCAAATTGAAAATAAGCAAAAAAAAGCACTAAAACAAACTTGTTGTTGTTATTCTGTTATTTGCGCATAGAGCTTGTTACTTTGCAACGCATCAGCCGAAGTGATACCGTTTTGGTGTAATAAAAGCCATGCGATTATCACATATATTATCACGGTATTACATAGCAGATTTTACACCAGTGCATAGAGTATTAGTTTAAATTGAATAACGTTTTTACTCAAAATGATCAGTTATAAAATACTGCAAGTAAGTTGTTGGTTTCCTGTGATCGTTCCTTGAAGTTAGTGGGTATAAAAATGAATTCATAAAGGGATATTAAAATATAATTGGTAAAGCACCTGGTTTGGTGTTTATGATCAGCCCCTTTAGAGTAACCATTATACATTTGGACAGGTACAACCAATGACCTTACAGATCACACTGCATGCTATTCAGCAGGAATTCTATTTGTTTCTATTCTATTAATTATATGAATACTAGTAGTGGTAGTAATGTGTAGAAGTCCCCCTTTTTGGAAAGGTGATTTTAAAGAGCTATGGGGTAAAGTGGGAAAAAGGTACAAGTTAGGATAAGGATGCAAAAAGTTGTATGAATGTAATGATGGTGCAATTGAAACTTGGCTCTACTACCCTGTTGTGCCACCTCTAGCCTGGATACAAGTTGAGATGCAGTTGAGCATCTATGGAGGCATTTATGGTATCTTCTCAAGCAGATTGTAAAGATAGGAACAAGGAACTAACAGTTGTATAATTGCATTTATATCTTTTTAAAATGTAAACATTTTGCATACTAAAGTTCTATCCTTTGATAACCTAATGGCTCAGTTTGCTCAATGGTTGACCTCAATAGTTGTATTTTATAACTGAGCATTTTTAATAAAAACGTTATTCAATTTAAACTAATACTCTATGCACTGGTCTAAAATCTACCATCGAATTGATCTATATTAGTGGATATATAGTTTTTATTATAAAATAATAATCTTTATCTTTAGGCCATCCTGTGAGCTCAGTGAATATATATTAGAAAAAATAGTACTCTGTCCAGTCAAATGGCTCTGGATCCACGTGATCTTCACTAGGAGGAGTAAAGGATTAAGTCTCTTGTTTGTATATTGTTATGTTACAAATTTGGTAATGAAGCAAGAACTGTGTTTATGTGTAGGAGTGGTAAGCAGCCAGACCACACTCTCTCCAGCAATGACCAACAGCACAGTCAGTGAAAATGTGACCGCCACCACCATCAGTGAAAATGTGACCGCCACCACCATCAGTGAAAATGTGACCGCCACCACCATCAGTGAAAATGTGACCACCACCACCATCAGTGAAAATGTGACCACCACCACCATCAGTGAAAATGTGACCGCCACCACCATCAGTGAAAATGTGACCACCACTACTCCCACCATGCTCACCACCACTGCTTCTAGTTGCTCAGTCTTTAACACCTCTAGCTGTCAGGCCTGTGCTCCAGGTTTCTACTATGACAATGGTGTGTAGAATTCAGTTAACACACATAATTGCTTTATGTTTCATTGTTAGTCTAAAAAACTCTCTTTAATAAATCATTTATAAGATCATAGTCTCAGCCATGCCCTACTTGTACTTTTGTTTATGCAGAGACCTTGCTGTGCACATGTTGTCCAGAGCCAGGGCTGTGCATGTTTCCAGGGGCCTGTCTTTCCTGCCCTCAAGGCTTCTATCAGCCAATAGCAGGCCAGCAGATGTGTCTGCCCTGCATACCAGGTTTCTATGCCAGGTGAATAACCTGTAACTGCATAATAACAACTGTATGATCTTGCTTATTGATGAAAAGTATCAGTTACGGCCTCTATTTTTCCTGTTTCTCTTGCTTTCCTTAGTGTCACAGGAAGTCCTGTGTGCCAGGCCTGTCCTCCTGGTTCTTACAGTAATGAAACTGGCTCCCTTGCTTGTACAGCATGCACACCAGGTAGTAATTTACTATTTTAAAGTTGTCTTCATATATTGCTTAATTTTAAAAATTCCATTTCTGTTTACGACATTAAAGTTTTGAACTCCGAACCTAACTGTTGTGTCTGGGTGTAGGTTTTTACTCCTTCCGTCAGAATGCCACCATGTGCAACCCGTGTCCAAAAGGCACATACTGCAAGTAAGTTGTTGGTTTCCTGTGATCGTTCCTTGAAGTTAGTGGGTATAAAAATGTAATCATAAAGGGATATTAAAATATAATTGGTAAAGCACCTGGTTTGGTGTTTATGATCAGCCCCTTTAGAGTAACCATTATACATCTGGACAGGTACAACCAATGACCTTACAGATCACACTACATGCTATTCAGCAGAAATTCTATTCGTTTTTAATCTATGACTACTAGTAGTGGTATTAATGTGTAGAAGTCACCCTTTTTGGAAATGTGATTTTAAAGAGCTATGGGGTAAAGTGGGGGAAAGGTACAAGTTAGGATAAGGATGCAAAAAGATGTATGAATGTAATGATGATATATTTAAAGTGATTATAGTAGTAGAGCACAAAATGATATGTTTATTGGGGAAAACTGTGCAATTGAAACTTGGCTGTTGTGACTACCCTGTTGTGCCACCTCTAGCCTGAATACAAGTTGAGATGTGGTCGGGCATGGAGGCATTTATGGTATCTTGCCTCACAGATGTTGCAGCTCGGCCGGTAGATACTGCACATTAATAGGTTGCCAAAGTTGGCACTCCAGCTAGTCCCATAAATGCTTGATTGGCAATAAATCATCACTCTGCAGTAAAACAGCACGACCGCAAACAAAGGTGGCTTGCTGTCAATTTACATTTACTGGATTTACAAGTCTTACAATCCAAGCAGTTGTGGGGCCTTGATTAAGGACCTTAACCACTAGCCTACCACAGTCCCAATGGCAGATGGGTAGAGACAGCGTTGTGTTGTGAAGGAGCTACCTGTGGCTGGATGGTGGACAACGAAACTGTGGGAGCTGCTTGAGCTTGGCAGTGGATCAAACAACTCTCTCTAATGATGGTCTGTCCGGAGCCTGGTCGCTGGTCATATTATGTGCCCCATGAACCACTGCTACTAACAGTTAGGTCAGAATGGCCTAGATGGCTTCATTTGTCTATACACGTTGCTGCAGTTAGATAGAAAGTTGGTAGTTAATATCCATTTTCTAAAAATTATCACTGCCAGTGATCTGTTGCAATCCAGCATGGAAAAGACTGATATCAAACTGTTTGCACCAAAAGTGTGAGTCCGCTAATATTACACCTTATACAGTAGTATGTTAAAATTCACTAGACCAAGGTATTTTACCAAATCAGTTTACTCATACATAATATATCTCCCAGGCTATTTTGGATTTACCACAACACCAATAAATAGATTTTGTTAGAAACTGTTGCCGTTTAATCTACTACTGTGTAGATTATAATATTGCCCTTTCGCAAATGTTCATTTGAATCTACTGGTAGTGACAATAAGATGGTGACCAGTATAATTCTACTGAACCTTACTGTGATACAAAAAGGAAATCTAAATCTGAACTTTTGTAATCCCATGTTCACCCCACAAAACTTGGGTTTTTGGGTTGGTAGCCCCTATACCCAAATGTATTTGCACAAGCACTGAGAAAGGTTTACATCATATGTATCTGATATAAAGTTGGAAGTATGTGACACCACCAAACATCCCTAAATTGGTCCATAAAAAAAGTTTTTGGTCAGATGAGACTGATTTCCTGATTAATAACTTAAGCCCGGTGCTAAACAGCTGACATTGGCCAGGTAGTTTACCTTCTCAACAACAATAAATACAGCATGGTTTGTGATATAAAAGGTGTGCAAAACTGGTATAGGCATATTCGCACAGATTGACGGCTGTAAAAAAACCAAAACTGGTTCAACAAGAAATTAAATCAGGGCCTTTAAAGTCCTGTTGTTAAGTTTTTCTTTTTGTAATATTTCAGAACAGTTGCTTTTTTCTGCATTACTTGAATGTTGTAAGGTAAAATGTGTATGTGAATCTGGAAATATAAATATTTTAACTGGTTATTGATTTCAAGGCATGGAGATACAAAATGTACTGTTTCAAATGGGTATGATTGTTTTGTGCATGCCCTGGACATGTGCATGGAGTAAAGAAGTACACAAATTGTTCCAGTGGTTTTGTAGTTCACCTATTACATTCCAGTTCCAGAATCGTACCCCGTGCTCCTGTAAGCATTCAGTGACTGCAGGGCAGAGTCACATGTTTCTTATCCTAGGATTTTAATCAGAGGCACAGTAAAGATTATTATTCACTTTCCTCCTAAAAAGTCTTACTGACCTCTTCCCCATCACAAGATAGTGTTCCACTCAGTGGAATAAATGAGTATTTGCTGTAATTTGGGCATTCTTGTTTAACAGTTCTTCCAGTTGTGGTCAGTGCCAAATCTGCCCTGCTGGTTCAGAGGCTTTACAGACCGGCACCAGAGAGTGTTCCCCGTGTCGCCCAGGTAACCAATGGCCATGGCACAGGAAATATTGTTTTTGTCATACATACCAGGGTTTTTAACCTTTCTTTCACACACAACACAGATGGTTTATTACAATGTGGAAAATGTTACATTTCAGATCTAAGTTGAGGATTAGTTCCTTATAATCTGTAAATGGTAACGGAAACCTGATTAGTCATGGTGACTACTGGGACTCCATATCGCATACGATCAAACGCTGCTATCCAAATATACCTTGTTCATAGAAATGTCTGGGATGATAAATATTCAGATAATGGGAACCCTGTATCAGGCTGTAGCAGAGCTGATTTTTGTGCTTGCTTTCTCTGTCCTGCTAGCGTGTTTTACCTGCAGAAATAAATACCATCGAATCTGGTTAAATGGGACCACATTGGTACACGATGGTTTTGTTCTTAATAATAATTTATTAATAATAATAATAATAATAATAATAATAATCGGCTGGTCCGATTAAATGAACATGCCCTATGTTACAAGACGGGAGGTGCTATAATTTATGGACCATATTAATTTTTTTTTAAACCTTTATTGTGCGATTTACACATATAGCAAACGTACAAACAAGAACTACTGTTACTTCCGAACTTTATTCATTGAAAAATACATTTGCAAACAAGTTTTTTTTAAACGATCTACAACACAGTGTATAGATACTCAGCATGCGAAGCATAATACTGTAAAAAAACAAGTTCTTACTAAATTCCAGTCAACGTTTGAAGAACTTATCCAGTGTGATCTGATCCGCTTTTGCTGCGGCTAAGTGGCGACTTGTGGCTTCTTTTCTATAGTAAGTGGAAATATTAGGCAAAGGCCTGTAGGTGGCAGTAGAGGGCTGGAAACTCAGGAGTTTTCAGGTAGTTATGCCAGAGACGAAGAGTTTCTTTACAGATATTACGTATTTCTTATTTTCTGTCACGTTCTTTGGTCCGATTGAGTTGAATTTTGGTCCAAATGAGCAAACAAAATTACACATATAAAATAAGATTTGTTTTTCAGTACTTCAGGATTTGGTCCGAATAACAGCTGGTCCCATTAACCGGTGGTCCAATTAAACGGAATCCACTGTACTTACAAGGACTTAAATACTTACAACGACATAACCTAAGTACCAGTTTGTCTTTTCTATGTGTGTCTGTCTTGTGTGTGTGTGTGTCTGTTGTGTGCGTCTGCCTATATCACATCACATTTTCAATCTCATGTTACTTCCTAATGAACGTGCTTAAGTGTAAGAAAGAGTAAATTGTCCTTTGCTGTTTCTATAGCTACTATATTTTAATACTCCTGGTATGGACATACATAATCACAAATTTATTGCAGCTCAGATGTTCAGTGCTCTAGTAATTACTAGTAATACATAAAAATGTCTTAACACAAATGTTACACCACAGTAAGTAAGGAATCTTGTAATAGGCTTCAGCTGTTTAGGCTATTGTAGTGTATTAATGTTCTTACATCAAATATACTGCTCACAAGTATTTTCTTGAAAAAAAATATATATACAAATCCCCTAATTTTTGTGAAAAGTGTATATATATATATATATATAGTTTCAAGAAAACATTTGTAATGTGGCTGGAATTATGTGGTTTACTGATGTTAAGTAGTCATGACATTTGGCCCTCATACACCATATAACAGGAGTAAACGTATTGTGGAAAAACAGTACCAGTATCAACTGCCTTCAAACTTTAAAGGATGGTGGAGGGAGTGGTACCATGGTGCTGATTTGCTAGCTTGGCAGCTAGGGGTCATAGACTAAACTCACTCAAACTGACATTCAAGTACACACATGCACAAGTAAACAATGGTTTAAAGAAATGGTTTTAAAATAAGTAAAAATAATGATACATTTTATGATTAATGCAGGGCATCATGTAATTCCAATGAGTTTATTATCTTAATCCAGTTATAATGCATAAAGACATGTAGAGTATTTTGGTATTGAGAAAAGCATGTTATAAACACGTGTATGCGCATGTGTGCGTGTGTTTTTTATTATTGGCAGGCATGCACAAGCCCTCCCACCAGACAGTGTGTCAGATCTGCAATAGTGGTTTCTACCAGATCCGCTGGGGCCAGGAGAACTGTGACATCTGCCCTGAAAACCACTACTGCCCTGTGAGTAATTACTGTCTCTTAATTCAAAAATATATTTTCACAAATAATGACTGGACTCTGGCAGCCAAAACAGTTAACTTTGTCTGGTGTAGTATATTTAAAAAAGTCTGTTGTTAAAAAAAACTTTGTCGTATTGTCTTTAAGAGTCCAGATGTGAATCCAGTCCAGTGCCCCAGTGATGCATTTTGTCCAGAGGGCAGCACAGCTCCACGTTATTGCATGGAAACTTTCTTCAGGAAGTCTGGGGAGACCTGCGAGCTTGCACCTGTCACCATAGCTCTAATAGTAATTGGAGGAGGATGTACGAACACTTTCCATATATTTGTCCTAAATTATAAATCAAAAAATTTATTTGCAAACAAGTTTTTTCGAAACGATCTACAACACAGTGTATAGATACTCAGCATACGAAGCATAATACTGTAAAAAACAAGTTCTTACTAAATTTCAGTCAACATTTGAAGAACTTATCCAGTGTGATCGGACACACTTTTGCTTTTGCTGTGGCTAAGTGGCGACTTGTGGCTTCTTTTCTGTAGTAAGTGGAAATGTTAGGCAAGGGCCTGTAGATGGCAGTAGAGGGCTGGGGAGAAACTCAGGAGTTTTCGGGTAGTTATGCCAGAGACGAAGAGTTTCTTCACAGATATTACATATTTCTTATTTGCTGTCATGTTCTTTGGTCCGATTAAGCGGAATTTTGGTCCAAATAAGTGAATAAAATGACAGGTATGTAATAGGATTTTTTTTGGTACTTTTGGATTTGAGAGAGAGAGAGGCAGGCAGGCAGGCTGATAGGCTCTTACTAACCACAATCTAAAGCCTTTGGGCTTAAGCTAAAAAGAAGACGCAGCAAGTAGCATAACATACTACTGCCAAATGCTGCAACTAATGAAACCAACAGTACTTTCTTCCAGGGAAACTTGAGAACAAATAATTATGGATTTCTGCCCTGAACATTTGAAATAAATCATTTTGAGCAGCTGCAATCCTCAAATATCAATGAAAACTTAAAGATGGATAGATGTTATGGGAAATTATAAGGTCTGGCATTTTGGGCAATGTACCAAAGTATCTAAGACACAGAGGGTTCTAAAATCTGACAGAAGGGCCGGACCAGGAGCAGATGGATGGAGTGATTTGGTAATTCACCTCATAAGAGAAAAAAATAACATGGAATATGTAGAAAACGTGCTTTCATTACAATAGAGAATTATCAAAAGCATTACAACAAATATCTCTTCCAAGTCCCACAGCATTTATTTATTGAAAAGACACTTAAAATATTTTGTTGAGCCTGTAAATTAGTAGCTTCCCGTTTTTTCTCTGACTGATAGTTGGCATCTTTTGTGGTAAAGTGATAATTTTACTCTTTAAAAACCACGACAGTTATTTTGCATATCAGACATAGAAAGGTCGATCAGTGTTCAGCAAAAACTATTGCAGCATCAGAGTAGAAGAACCAGACTGAGAATTAACAGGTTTACACTTTCCGTGCTCTTTATTGGAAGCATAGCGGAGACAATAACACCAGCCTTTACAATGGCTTTTATAACCAGTCTAACGCTGTCATAAATCACCACTCATCTAAAACACGGCCACACATACAGTGAACGCATACATCTTCAATTCTCGAAGATGGTAACTTCACTCACACAAACCACGCCCACGAACACACCCACAAACACAGACAACAGACAAACACACAGACAAACACAAACCTAAAGGAATAAAATCAGAGTTACGACAATGATCTCTGGAACCAGGACGGTCCGTACCTGGCTGTGATCAACGCTACAATTTTTAGTTATTAAACACTCGACATTCTCTGTCCACTTTTCTTTTTGTAAAGACTTTGTATAATAAAACTCATATAGTCCAACACACCTTGGTGTGCCACCTCACCATGCTGGGAGGATTTTTCTCTTGTCACACAGCGTTAGGATGAAAAAATGCACGGAACCATTCCAGCAGAGGAGATGGATTTTGCAGAAGTGGGGAGTCAGTTGGGATGTCGGCATGTTTAAAATCTCCTCATCATAAACCTGCCTGGCTTTGCGCTTCAGTCTCATAAATTTTGTCATTTGTGGTGTAAATGTTTTAAAGCAGGTATTTAAAGTGCCACATTCTGATGGCCTTTGACTCAATCTGTCATGTGTTTAAGTTCTAACTGCTTCTCCCTTAACTCATAATAGAAAGAAAGATGATGACCTAAGTTGTGTTCTATTGAAACTTTTCTTTGTATAAATTGAAATATAATCGTGTGTGTGTGTGAGTGTGTGTGTGTGAAATATCTTTTCCAGCTGAAAGTCTCTGGCTACTGAACATGCAATACACAGAGTGCTTACAGCTGGAAAGAAAATTTGGCATTGGGTTTGTGTCTTTCTTCAAGACATCCCTGACTGCTTAAGTTACAAACTATACAGATTGGCCACATGACTGGAATATGTCACGTACTGGGGAAGATTCCAGGCAATTCACAGTCCTGAGGTACTAGATCATGAAGATATCTGAACTAGTTCAATTGGAATGTACACTGGGAGTGAGAAAGAAAGGTCAAGAGAATGAATGTTTGAAGGAGAGGAATAAGCATTCAATCTGAGACTGCATTGAACTCAGACTGCCACACTGACTTAAAGCACATACACAAGCTCATATATATGAGGGCTTTCTCTCCCATACGAAGTCATTCGGTCAAGTTGGTGTGGAATCCTCACTGTAAAATCAGCAATATCATATGATATCAGTCCAAGGTGGGGTTGTACCTGGATCGCTACATTTTAAGAACTGGGCATTACCAATGAGCTACCGGAGCCAGGTTGCAACTTGCGGAAGAGAGCAAATAGCAAATTAAAAGGCACGAGCCGTTCAGGGAGTAAATAGAAATAAATAAGTCGCTGAAGAGCAAACTAAAAAACTAAATGCTGAAATCAGTAAACTAAATGCAACTAACTAAACCAAAGGGGCAATGTAGCAAGCAAGATAAGTTAAAGTGAAAGGCAAATGAGCAGCGAAAGGAGTACTCGAGCACTAATAGTAACTCTCAAAAACAAAGTAAATAACAACAAATGCAGTGAAGAAACCACTAGACCAGAAAACTAGAGCTAGTCACACAGAAATCTGACAAACAAAATATAAAATTTAAATTTAAACAAACAAAAATTGAATTTCCTCAGCCCTTTCAGTCTTTTGCTATACTCTCCCTATGGGGAAATGTAGTACCATCTTTCCCGAAATACCTCATCACAAACACACTACCAATTGCTATACCTTGCGCCGATGTAGGTGACTTCATGCTGATGAAGGTACAAAGCACAGAAGAAGGGCAAGTTTATAACGAAAGACACTGCTCATGAGGGGCTTTACATAGCAAGGCTCAAGGGGAGGTTTAAGAGGTCAGGTCAGTTTGCTTCCCTCGCTGAAAAGGGGAGGGGAAGAGAGACTGGAAGAGGAAAAACTTGTATACCAGTATATTCAATTGAATATAGGGAAAGGGATTTGCAAATAATCGTATTCTGGTTTTATGCACCTTTTACACAATGTCCTAAGTTCATTGGAGTTGGGGTTGTAAATTAAATATCTGTGACAAAGTAAATGGAAAATACATATGAATCATCATTAAGTCTCAGGGTGCAGTATGAAGGAGCAACCACTTAGCTTTAACATATTCATATGGAAAGTAATACTTTGTGGGACAAAATTTTCCTTCAGTGGCACTGATGAAAGATATAGCTTCCATACAAAATCTCAATTACCAATGTATTGCCTTTATATTGAGTGAGATTTCTACATTTTTCATTACTACGTTTTACACACACACACAAACACACACACACAGATGAGCAAATATGAACAGAGGATCTCCAGTTTGTCAACAAATGTAGGAAAAAATATACTGAAATATTTGTAAATCAAAGAAAGACTGTTTTTCCAGGTTTTTTGGAAAAATTGAATGCAATGTGCCAAAAAGGACAATCCAATCTATTTTCAGTTAAGTCCAACAGCAAGTGTCTGTCATGAAATGAAGCTGTGTTAGTCCCCTTGCAAAAGGTCAATTACACATCTGTCATGGCAGTATTAATGCAGAAAAGTACATTGAAATCTTAGAGCAACATATGCTGCCTTTAAGACGACAATTTATCCAAGGACATCCAGGATTTCTGAAACAGGACAATGCAAAAACACATGCCGCACATGTAACAAAGGCATGGCTGTAAAATGAAAGGGTACAGATCCTGGACTGGCCGTTTGTGCAGCCCTGACCGGTCCATAAATATGAGAATGTGTGGAGAATTTTTTAAACAAAAAAATAGAACACCCCTATTCTGTTGCACAACTTTTTTGTTTGCAGGAAGAATGGGACAAAATAACACCTTAAACACTAAAACTCCTTTGTGTAATAATGTATTGCAGGACTGAAATGCAGGATGTTTTTTTCTGATTTTGGGTTGTATTTATGATGTATAACATAATTTCATTGCAGTGTTGCATGCAGTACATTTGATTTGCTCAGTTTGAACTTTAGCGCGTCATATTGACATGTCCAAATGCATTCAGTTGCATTCAGAATGCTGCTATGGGATGCTGGTGACCGGACCAGGAGTGACACTGGCGTGCTTTAATAAATAAAAAAAAACTCAAGACAGCACTGCTGTGTCTAATCCACTCATACCAGCACAACACATGCTAACACACCACCACCACATCAGTATTACTTCAATGCTAAGAATGATCCATCACCAAAATAGTACCTTATCTGTGGTTGGCCTCTGGGGATAATGGCCGAGAACAGATTAAAATGAACAAAGAAAGTATGTAGAAAACCATACACGTTGAGGAATCTTTCTGACAATCCTTGTTCTAAATAACCCACATCTTTAACTTAGAAGCCTATAAAGTAACTTACTGTCTATAAATGTACTGTCTCCATCCCTTAACAATCCCTTAAGAATCTGCAGCTGCAATAGTCTTCAATCACATAATCATTGCCTGATTCTACATCTGCTGCATATTTTAGTGTATAAAGATGGAACCATATTATTAGTCTGACAAAATCTTGACGTAAATAAGATAAAAAATCAACGTATTATTACTGTGATTCATGGTCTTGGCAGGCTTAGAGCAGTCCAGCCCAGAGGATGCTTTCTCCATTAAGTGGCTCATTTACGCCCTCCAGAGGTAGCTTAACGTCGTTCTTTCATCATACCATTGAGCTTGGTTTCTTTCACAATAAGAGCAACTGACTTGAAGAATAGGTAAAGGTTTTGGTGTGTGCCGTGTGATGCAGGCAGTAAAGATTTAGTAAACATTGTGTATATGAGATTTATTGGTTGCTGAGTGTTTGCACTGTATGTTGAATTTACAGATCATGTAGACTTTCTGATGATCTTTACTAGTTGCTTTGAGGTCAGTGTTGGGAGTGCCCAGTAAACTGGTGGACAGAAGGTCTCAAAAGATCTACAGAAGATTTTCATCTGTAAGCTTCTATTCTGAGGGTTCTGATCATTTGAAGAAGGAAATAACTTCTTCCTTTCTCATTGTGGTGTTCAAAATGACATGTGGGTTGTTTACCTTTATTTTCACCTTGTTGTTCTTGATCAAGGTTGCAAGAGGGCTGCTTGGGATCTCTCACCTGTCCCAGAAAATGCAGAGTGCAGATGTAAGCATGAACTGGATGCCAGTCAATCACAGGGCACGCAGGGGTTGCTGTTGTAGCTCTGTGGGATTATCCTCTGACACACTCCTCTTCTCAAGCATGGCAAATCACATCTGTGTGTGATGCCCAACCTGCATAGGCAGCAATTCACCTCCATCTCTGAATTCACCTCCAGAGTCACTTTGGTGGTAAGCCAACAAATTGAGGCTACACCACCTGGTCGAACTTGAAGAAGTCTGTGCTCTTTAAAATATGCAGCAGTTAATACTGCAGTGTTAGTTTGACTCGAGCAATATCTAATACATGAATAATTGAAGCCTATTTGATGCAGTTGAAATCTAATGTGACTGCTGTCTACACTAACATTTCTGGCATCAGTCTTTGTTATTAAATCTCAATCAGCAAAAAATGTTAGAAACCTGGAAAGCTATACTGTATACATCATATGGCTGTTTAGTGGCAGCATACATGGGGTCTTTTAAATTGTATGCAAATGTATTGATTCTTTGTTGTTGGATCTCCTGCAGAATAGGACAACCCAGAAGGGTCAACCAACAAGGTTTGTTTAATCGCTGTGGAAGCTTTAGTGAAATCAAACACAATATGCTTCGACATCCAAATACATCACCTAAATGGGGGTTAACGGAGCCAAAGAGCACAAGACTATTATTATTATTACTATTATTATTTTATTTTTATTTTATTTATTTATTTATTTTGAATTATTATTACCCTTTGGTTTACTATTCTGTATAGCTGAAAACAGGTATGCCTGGTGTGTCAATGAGTGCCAGAGATGTTTAGCAAATGGTTAGTTAACAGTTTAAATTTGCATTATATTCCAACAGTTACACACTTATACATTTACAACTGAAACTGTATTACAAAGTGCAACCTATGCAATTAAGGGCTGTGTAATGCTGTGTGCATTTAAAGTTTGGCCTGTTTAGTATATTCCACTGTCACAACTATGGTTTCTGTCATCTGAGTGCCATAAGGCCTCATGATTTTGTCCAGACATAGTACATAAATATACACAATAAATGGTCATTGGTTTCACTGATTTTTAGGCATTTTGTTTCAATTTGTAACATATGTGGTGTTCTGGTCAGATCTTGCCAGCCATAGAAAATAAATGGAATTAAAGGGATATGAAAACTCAAAATCAAGATAGGGCTGACTGATCATTGCAAATGAATAGGGTTAAATGAGTAGGACAGGGGATTCTCATGGTCTTTAATAAAATAGTAAGACATAAATTATTTTTTAAATGGTTTTAAAATGGAATTACATAAATTTTAACTGTAGGTACATAAATCAAAATGCATGTGATGTAATTTAATATATGTAAACTAGAACACAGGTAATGGAGTTTTATGTAGCATGATTTTCCAATAATTTTATAGTGTATCCTACATTTAACTATGCATTTCATTTCACACAGCTGTCATTTCTGATTACAATAATTCTCAGAGCAGCCATCTGTTGCACACATCAAACGTAAGTAAAGCACTGTATGTGTACAAGTAGAGCTTTAAATGACCTATAGAAGGTTTATACACTGACTTATTTAAAGTCTGGAGTGGAAGGGTCTATTCATTTATCTGTAGATCATAAATACAAAGACTGAGCTGAAGGTCAAAATGATTCCATGACTGGGTTTCTTGTGTCTAGACAGTCCCACTGCTTCCTTCTCTCTTTGCCTCCTCTCACTATGTTTGGTCTAATCAGACTCCTTCTATCAACACATCCCTAATGACTCCATCCTGCTTCACACTTGTTTATCTGCTTTCCATCTCTCCATTTGGCTCTTTCTCAAGAGGCATGTAAGTGCAAGAAAGGAATAACAGAGAGAGTAAGAAAGAGAGGGTGATAGGCTTTTGTAAATTTGTATTAGTCATGTGTGTGTTTGTCTAGTAGTCTGCAAGTGTGTTTAGAGAATGTTCTAAAAGGGGACATTACATTCTGCTGGTCTTTCTATAAGGGTCCTGGAGTATTTTGGGGGTGCAAAGGTTTAATGAAAGCCTAGATTAGCCATGGAAATGATGAAGGTGGATGTAAATTATGAGAAATATATTCACAACTCTCCAAATGTATATGCAGGTATGCACCTTTTAAAGACAATCCAATCAATGTCCAATTAAGGTTTTTTTTATTATAAATTATAGTAGGAAGTCAATCTGTCTTTTAACGTTGGATGATGTGGCCATAAATAACTGGTCACCTCAATAGCCAATCAACATGTGGGACGTAAAGCACAGAACAATCTTACCAGACATTGCTTATTTGTCAGCGCAAATTTTGAACTAGAGACTTTTCTAAGTCCATTGATGTGTTTAATACTTTTTTGTGCAGGTTACTTGTGATTTTGTGTATGATTTTGCATTAGTTATTTGTATGTGTCTCTTCGTAATCTATTGTAAATTGTACTATATGTAATATAACTTGCTCCTCCACTACCTATATTGTCTGTAACCTGGCTCGCATTCACTCGTTGAGTCTCTGTTTCACATGGATGATCATCATGCATAATACTGTCTATCAATGCATTTTGGATTCTGTTAAACAAGGGTATCCAGTATATTAGACCATCCTGGTAAATGTTCCCCTACACAGGCTCTTATCTGTACATTACTGTATTTCCTATAATTATTGTGAATTTTAGTAAATTAAAAAAATGTGTTGGCATTAGGGATGCACTGTAAATGGTAGCATTTTGCTCCTGTTTTCAGTGGTACTTTTGACCCATTTGGGTATCATTTGCATGCAGCTTTCTATGTGCAATTTTTTAAAAATATATTTACTTACAGTAGCCTAAAAATGGGCAATGTTCATTTTGTTAGCATCCTGTTTCTCCGAATGTAATGCAGTTGTTAAATGGTGCATACTGCATACATATATATTCACTCTCTTTCTACTTTTTATATCAAATAGACTGGCCATAAAAATTCGAGGATATTTCAAAATGAATATGAAGCGATTAAGAAAATAAGCATTTGATTTTATTTCTTTAAACAAGATCATTAGAAAAGCAAATGAAAAGTACATATGTCAAAGAAAGTTGTTCGATTATGCAAATGCGATGCAAACTCGTAATTGAGTAGTGACATATTCATAGGGGTGAATAGAAGCATGTCAAAATGGATGAGAGTGACACACATTGACTGTTCAGTAGGATGTATGATCACCCAAGACACACTGATGGCGATGGTGCATGGACAGGATGAGATTGTACGTGCCTTGACTGCACTCAAATATCCGCTTGTCTACTTAAAATTGATAAAAATTGGTAAAAAAAAAAAAAAACAACATCCCTGTTTCTGTTTGAGTGTCTAATGCATCTCATTTGTGTAATGAAAAGGGTTTTGTCACCTTCTACATCTTCCTGCAGTATGACGGTGTGTAAACTGATCCTAATCTCTACCCACTTCCATTTTGCACATACAACTCAGTCATGAATGACAGTTTAGTGAAGTTCTGAAAACATAGATGATGACCACATAATCCACTGAGACTCCTCTCTCATCACATCCAAACAGCTGTTTGCTATATCCCTAATCATGTCGTTGTCACCATCATCATCACTCACGTAATGACATGTCAGTAATTAGCCAGCAGTGAGATCTGGCATATTGTAAGGAGAATAACTTCTAAATAAAGTTATCAAGGAAAACTGGTGACAAGATAACATCCATTAGTATTATAGAACAATAATGTGGAGACTCATCAGAAGGGGACTGAACACATTACTGAACACACTGATTATTCCATAGGCTTTGTTTTTGTGAACAAAACTCAGCATCATCATGTCAAATTTTCTCCAATTTCCTTTAAACAGTTTTTTTAACATTATATTTACTTTTTTGTAGGGGCCAGAGTTTTGTATTATTTACAGAAAATATTATTGAATAACATTTGAAATCATTACGTTGCTTGTGCATGTTTGACAACGAGCCAAGAAATGGACATGGTCCTGTTATGTCACACATAACATGCAGCCATGACTGCCTTGTGTGAGAGGGAAGAAACCACTCAGGGGATCATTAGCAAAGATGCAACAGTCATCCCTGCCAGCACTGTGATTATTCTTTTTTTAATTAACTGTTTACACATGCACAATTTTTTTAACAGAATGACTCTGACCATGGTGATGAATATCATGTAAGAAATGTTGAACACATATTGTATTTGATTGACTGTGGTTGCCTAGCCGTTAAGGTACTGGACTCTGGACCAGAAAGTCCAGGGTTCAAATCCCCCCTTTGCCAAGCTGCCACAGTTGGGTCCCTGAGCAGGCTCTTAAGACACAAAAATTGCTTGGATTGTAAGACTGTATGAGTTGTAAGTTGCTCTGGATAAGGGCGTCTGCTAAATGCTGTAAATGTAAATGATTGTATTTTCTGTGTAATTATCTATGTTTTGATTTATTTTTAACTGCCTAACAGAAATAGTCATTCATTTGTTAAAATCTATTTGAATCTGCTCTTCCCAAATTGCATGGAATGAATACTATGGGCTATACCGACCTCTAGTGGTATTATAGATATTTTCAGATATACCGCAATTCTAGAGACCAGGGACGGCTATGATTTTTTATTTTTTTTTTATTTTTGTGTGTTAATGTTTTAAATTGTACAGTTTAAATTTTCAATTGCACCTCTATGCAGGACACTATTTTTATAGTTATTTATATTGATCATATAGCAACCAAACAGCAACCATATAGGACCAAAATAGCACCCATTTAATGGAATGGCTCTTTTAGAAATCTAACAAGAAGATGAATACCTTACAGTTAGTCAGTCTCAATAACATCAGAGGTTAACAAAGCAGTCATCTTACAGCACCAATGCGAACAGTTCAATCCCAAATATGTGGGATTTTAACATTGGACCTCCTCAGCAAGTACAATTTGTCGTCTTACTGACTCTTAAGCAGTATGCAATAAAATGGTTTGCCAACGTTGATGGGGCTCCTGAGCAGTGTTGCCAACTCCTCAGTAAGGAAAGTCACTATGGGCTTACTTAAAAGTCCCTAGAAGTCATTAAATTACCTCATTGCCTAATTTGCATAAGGATCCATTTGCGATCCACTTAATGGATGATGTAGGAATGACATCGTGGGAGAGACAAGTAAGTAAAAAAACACCCTAAACATGTTTACAACTACACATGAAAATTCTTGTATTGTTGGTTTGTTATTGTATTGTTGTATTCTTGTATTGTTGGTTTGTACAGCTTGGTTTGTTATTTAATTTTTTCTTATTGAAATAGGTTATCAATAGGCTAAAATAATATGACTTTAATGCTTTGTCAGACCCACATTATATGAGTAAATTTTGTCATGTATTGTTAGAATATCAAATTTAATCAAAAGACTGTTGTGTGGGGTGGAACCTTCCTCTTTTATCCGTGTTTGGGACCGGCAAAGTGACCGAGTGAAAAGAGACTTAGAGAGAGTTACTTATTGTTTTTTTAACACCACACTGAAGAAAAATTTACATCTTGCTCTGAAAGCCACGGTGCAATTAGTGGCAACTTTGGCTTTGAGTATGTGCAATTCATTTGCAGTCCGGAAGCGGAGTGGTGTGGATCTCCTGCTCTGATTGCAGATACTATACTGTGAGAGTAGTGAGTGCTTTGGGATGGGGGCTGCTTGTTGAAGACAGTAATTGCAGAGCGATATGCACTTTCAAAAAGTATCCAACAACACCAGAAAAAAATCGCTAGAGGGGTCTGAAAAGTCGCTAAATATAGCAACAAAGTCGCTAAGTTGGCAACACTGCTCCTGAGTTAACAGCAGTTTTTAGCCTCACAGTCATGTTCCAAAATCTCTCTATGAAAGAATATATTGTATATTATACATATATACTACTCACAAAACTAGAAGATATTGAAAATGAAATATTCCTGCTTTATGAAACGTTAGGATTATTTGAAGGTGAAGAGTCGAATGTTTTCAACCAATGGAATGACAATAAGGTGTGAGTAGAAGCCCTGCTGTATTAAAACAGGTGTCTATTAAAGTAGTATAAGGTTTTTGTGGGTGTGTTTAATGGCACAAACCAAAGATTTCTGAGGATCTCAGGAAAAAGAATACTTGATGCTCATCATACTGGAAGATACTCAGTTCAAAAATCACTCCAAGAGTAAGGTGTATAATTGGATGTAAGGCCACCAAGGCACTTTGTGATTATATAAAGACTTATCTCACATAGATTAAAGTTAATAACTACCAGCTAATGATCATGAGCCACTGCTCTCCATAAGAAAAAAACATTGAAAATATCCTTTCTGCTTTAGACTTCTGACCATCCTGTAAAACCTCAGTGAGAGAAATGCCAAGTTCATCATTGGAGACTATTATGCAAAATATGGGCAGTGACAACATTGGGTATGAAGAAGTGATGGGCAGGCATTGTCTCTGGGACATGAATGAGAATCAGGAGAGGTTTGCAGACCTGTGTGCTCTCAACAACCTGGTGATGGCCGACAGTGTCTTTGCAAACAGAAGGATATGCAAGGTAACTTAGGTGTCATCTGTATCGTCAAAAAGTTTAAGAGATATCTGCAGGATGTGCAGGTAAAGAGAGGAGCAGACATTGCATCATATCACCATTTAGTGGTCGCACAACTGCAGCTGAAACTGAAGAAGGAGTGGATGGCACTGGCAACACGGCACCACAAGTACAACCTATGTACTCTGTGGCACTCAGGCAAGCCAGAAACATTTAAAGTGATTCTGAACAAGTTCCTGCAGAAACTGATAAAAGAGCAGAGGACTATAGACAGCACATCGAAGATAGTGAAAAAGCTCTGACAACAACTTGCAACAAAGTTCTTGGGCCCATAAAGTACCGGCATAAGGAATGGTTGTCAACAGAGAAAATGGACAAGATCCAGGGTAGGAAGGAGATGAAAGGCAAGGAGGAAAAGACATTTGTGGGAGAGGAACAGCAGCGAGACAGATTGAAAGAGCACTTTGAGGAGTTGTTGAACAGACCAGCACCACCAAAACCCTCTAGGCACACCACCAGCTGAGGAATAATCTGCAGTATGCCTACTAGAGATGAGATTCAGAATGCTACACACAGCTGAACAATAACAAGGCAGTGGGCCCTGAATGCGTAGCAGTAGAGGCACTGCCGATGCAGGCATATCTGTGGAGATGTTGTTCCCATTGCTTGAGAAGATCTGGGAAGAGGAGCAAATACCATTAGAGTGGAAGGAAGGCTACCTCATCAAAATTCCCATTAATGGATGACCTCAGCAACTGTGCCAATTACAGAGATATCATGCTCCTGTTCATACCAGGGAATATGTTTAACAGAATCATCTTGAACCAAATTAAGAACCATGTAGACACTCAGCTCAGGCAACTCCTTGGAGGACAACTCATTAAGTCCGGGAAGTGAAGACGGGAATTCGACATTGATGCCTACTCTGACCTTTCCTCTTCTTGCTAGCAATCGACTGAATAATCAAAAAAGCTGCACAGGAGCAATAGTCCACCTTTACGCAACTTGACAATCTTGATAGTGCAGATGACCTGGCACTGCTGTCCCATGCTCAGATGCAGGAGGATTCTTTCACCTACCTGGGTAGTGTCATTGGCAAGCTGGGTGGTACCAGCACTGATGTGAAAGCCAAAATAGGCAAAGCAAGGGCAGTATGGGTGGCCCAGAAACATGTGGCACTAAGACCTTGATGCTGAAAGTATGAAGTACACCTGTAGGCAGCCGGAGCAGAAAGCCCAAGACTGAGATCTCTTGTTGATGGTATATGCCCCAGGATGAGTGGGGGTTAAGAAGCCTTAATATAGTACATTGGAGGTATATAATATTGCTTGGAGGGATAGCATGGCACAGTACAAACATTACTTACTAAATCCTTTCCCTCACTCATAGAGATACATATGAATATTCACAGATTTCTCATTAATATTGTCTCCATATTAACTAAAAAAAGGGACTCGCGTTCTGCTTAAGTTGAACAGTAATAATTGCATGATTTGTTTTAACAATAAGTAGAAGACTTTAAGCATAAAACTCAATGTTCATTAAATCATCCATGTACTCAGCAACCATCCAGATGCAGCACTAGTGTAGATGTCTGTTTAATTAGCTGTAATTCAAGAATATAATTTTTTATCCCAATTACTAATACTATAATTACTAACTGCTTGTACTGATTAGCTCATCGTTGCGTTTATTAGATATAATTCCTACATGTAATATAGAGCCAGAGCTTATTATTTTAAGTTCATCACTTATGTGCCAAAATCCTATATGTAAGCTATTATTAAACCACTAATTTTAAAAAAAGGTCTTAACAGTCTTCCAGGGAAGACACCCAGTCTCTTGTTGTATCAGACCTAGACTACTCCAATGCTCTTCTGGCTTTTCTCCTGATCTGTACAATCAGACCCCTGTGACTGATTCATAATGTAGCGGCTCATCTAGTTTTCAATTTACCCCATTTTTTATGTCACCCCATGGCTACAATCGGGTTCAAAATTGCAATGATATTCCATTGGATGTGCAAATAGCCGCGTCTCTTGTTGCCACCAAACTGTCGCTAAAAACTTACCTCTTCTTTCAACACTTGATTTACCAACATCAGATTATTCAAAGATATTGGAAAATTGGTTGGATTGTGTTCTTGGGCTATTGGTTACTTGTACTAGGATGATGTTTTGTCCAATAGGAGGAACACAAAGCTCATAGTTTTACTAGATAAGGTTGCCTGCTAGTGGTTGCATAGACTAGTCAACTAGTTGACTTTATCATCCACTAGACACCATGGGACGCTGTAGTCGACTATAGTCGGAATGAGAAAAAAACAGTGCCAAGGATTTAAAATGACAATAAAACATATTAAAAACTGTACTTTGCTAGACTGGAAATAATTCAAAGAGGATAAGTCCAATTGTACAGTAATCTGCACTACAGTGCTTAATTTGTAAAACATCAGGTACAGGAACACTGAGCGTGACGTCCAGCAAGTGGGCATTAACTGAACAACGTATTGAAACAACAGTGTACACAGTGCAACTTGTAATACATTATGCTTCAAAATTTTATATATTTATTAATTAAAAAAACTTACATTGTCTTAATTTAATTTTCTTAACTTAAAGGGACCCCATGATGTATAGTAATAATGGGGAAATAACAAAAGGGACAAAAACCCAAAAACGCAGCTGTGATGTGTCCCGAATGGGAATGGCACCCACAGCTGGTGTGAGTGCAAATAGGTGACAATATGCGCTGATACGGCAGAGGGCAGATGTGCGGTGAGAACGAAAGGGTGCGATTTGGGATGCTTCCCAAATTGAGTGGCGCAGAGGAGCTCCGGAACGCCAGGGGGCGAGCACGAGTTCAACTGGAGCGCAGAGCTGGCTAGAGTGAGGCTCGAAAGGAGCCAAGTGAGAACAGAAAGGGAAACCTGAATCTATCCCTAAACAGCTAGGTACCTCAGGGGTTTCCCCCATACACATCCGTCGACTCTGTACTCCCCGGGATATCACCGTCTAATTTCAGTGGAGGAATCGCAATGCACGTCACCCGAGCAGCAAACTACTGACAGCAGGCGATGTGTTACGGTTTAAGCACTCGCTATGGCACATTAAGTGACACAAGTGAGGGACCGTACGTTCTGTGACGACGTGGCAATCAGCAACGCTGGGGCTCGTACTTATATACTAGGTGTTCATTATCAAGTTGTCAATTAAGAACATAATCCACCTAACCAATTGCTCTGTAATGGCAATCGGTGAGAACGGCGGATCTTGGCACTTCTAAGGTTTCTTCCTCATAATGTTTAGGGAGTTCTCCTTGCCACTGTCAGCTTAGGCTTGCTCAATTTGGGATTGGCCCTAGATATTAGAAGATAATCTAAAATTGTAAAGCTGTTTTGAGACGATGCTCCATTGCTAAGGCCGTATAAATAAATCTGACTTGACTTAACACTAAGTAATGACCACCATCATCAGCTAATTTATCTTGTTCATATTTGCATCCTTTTTAATCCTTCAGGAGAGCAAAAAGGGTGCTTTGTGTGATATGCTGTCCCATGTGCAGACTGTGGCATAAGCTAAAACCAGAGGTCTGAAAGGTTCCTGACAGGAAATCAGAGAGTGCCAAACAGCAGAACACAGATATGATGTTGTATGCCAATAATATGATTTGTTCTGGGGTGACACATGGATACACATATACAAAGGGACAAAAAGGCGACACTGATAACCTGAAGTACAATACTGCAAATTGTCTTGTCTGTATGCAGACTTAATATGGCTACTCAAGAGCACCACAATGCTTCCTCATCCTTTCAGCAATGCTCTCAAGCCTCTTTACAGTTTATTGATCTCCAACTACAAATCATGCCTGTCCGGCAAACACAATAAGCTCAACCACTGGCATTGGATGTAAAAATACAATGTAATGTTTTCTTCTAGTGTGACTTCACATGAGACAAAGCTGTTGTTGTACATCACAGGCAACCAGTTGTTCTGCTAATTGCTGAACTATTTGTATGGAGCTCTGCTTATAGATACAATTACTGTGGGAACTGACATTTAGCCACTACTATACTGCTCACAAAAATGAAATATCCCATAATGAATTTCCCCTAATTTTTATGCATAGTGTAGTTACTGTCTGCTCACAGCCCCATGCTTTTATAATATGAATGGGAATTTCCAACTAAATGGCGTCTGAATGTTGAATGAAAATTTATTTCAAGAGCAGGGATATTTAGAGTGTGGTTCCTTGATGACTACAGAGAAAATGTTATGATAATAAGCAATGGATTTAAGAATAATAAGCAGAATGGATTTTAGATGACATTTTAAAAATACCTTTTTAAATATGTTAGATACATATATGGGCACTTTGGCTATAACCAGTCTAGTTAAAGTCATTAAAATGTTTCTGACAGCTGATTCTAGAAAGAGAAAGTCAATTTAAATCAACAAAACCAAAATACATGATGCTGTTTTGGATTTGCCTCAGTTACTTCACATAGAGACATTTCGTCTTTGTATGACCTATGGCAAATATACACTGAAGAACCAAAACGTTGGGACCACTCATATTAAATTATGAACAAGATTGATCATTTTATTATAAATACCACTGAGCTAACTTGACAAAGGCCAAATTGTTATGGCCAAACAGTTAGGTCAGAACATCACTGGAAAAGCATGGCTTGTGTGGTACTCCCGGTCATCAAGGGTGAGTGCCTTCTGACAGTCATACAAGGAGGGACAAAACACAAACTAGAGATAGGGTGTTTGGTTCTAAAGGCTCATCAATGCACAAGGGCAATAAAGGCTATCCCACTTGGACTGAACAGACAGAAGAGCTACTGTGGTACAAGAAACAGCAATTTTTAACGCTGACTACTGGAAGAATATGTCACGACCTGGCAATATGGAGCTGAATAGCTGCAAACCATTTGGAGTGCCGAATTAAACTTCTTATCACCATCAAATGTTCTTACACTGGGTATGCAAACACCTAAACTGGCCTGAACTCGACCTATATAGAGTTTGCTTGTTCTCTCTGAGAGAGTTTGGGTTATGGTGTGTACTCTGGTACTTGAGAGGAGATATGTTAGGTCTATATGTGTCTACCAAGTCTCCCTCTGCCTATTACAAATGAACGAATATCTATGTATGTATGTACAATATAATGTAAACAACACAGAGTAGTGCTCAGTGGTACCAACATGGGGGAGCTAAAATAATTATAAGAATCTAATGGTACATCTCTAGAAGTGAAAATTCCTGCCTTGGCAATAGTGTTTTCTGTAGACCTCTATTTATGGAAAAGCTGAGCAAATAAACATTAATTTAAAGCTGTTATTAAGGTTTTGTTTCTAGTCCACTTTAACAATGATGTAATGTGAAAGTGTGTTGTTTACTTTATAATGCAGACCTAGCTGTGTAGTTCCATGTAGTCTTTATATATATATGTTGCTGCTGTTTAACTATATTATATATAACATGTATAATCTAACTATAATAATTGTAATATAATTATAACTATGTTATATGTAAATGAGAGCAAATTTGATGTGAAAACATGGAAGCTGCTTAAAAAACAAGGAGGAATGAAGTAGGAACAGTATTTGTCATGATCAATTGATATCAAAATATTTGAAAGAGACAGAGTCACATTTATTAAGAATTGAAAAGAACAGTCTATAAAGGACACTTGACAAAAAGCAGTAAGAATATGTATTAAGGTAATAGCTATGAAGAGAGCAGTTTGGGAAAGAATAAATTGCAGTGTTACAATTGAGCTGACTGGAGAGAAATATCATCTGCAGAAGCGTTGCAGCTCTGAAAGGCAAGCTCTGCTTCCCATTCCATTTCACAATGCATGAATCAAGAGGACCACAAAATAAACTACAAATGAACGTTAGGCAGACCAGACTCTGAGATAGTTGCTTGTGGGAGTGTTTGGGGAGATCTAGGATTGTTTGATGTGTTCACATACGCAAAACAAACCATGACTCAGCAGTCTGGGGCCACTTGAAATGCTAACAAGTTAGAGAAAATGATAATATCCACAGCAAAGATCTGGTAGAGAAATAAATTTTGTATTACCAAAAATCATGAGTACAGTAGGTCATGTACCAATGCTATGATTTGCTGAACTAGAGCGGAATCTAAATCCCACTGGATCAATAAACAGCCATTAGAATATGAACAAAAATAAGACACAGAAAAAATATTTATGATGATAAGAAATAAATAAAACAGAATATGGGGACTTGCAAATCTTTTTCAACCCATATTAAATGGAATACACAACAAAGACAAGATATTTAATGTTCAAACAAATAAACTTTAGTATTTTTACAAATATTCATTCATTTGGAATTTGAGGCCTGCAGGATGTCCCAGAAGAGTTGGAACGGGGCGACAAAAGACAACTGAGGAATGCTCAAAAACCAGTTGTTTAGAAAATTCCACAGGTGAGTGTCATGACTTTCAGGGAGCATCCCTAAAAGACTCAGTCGTTGACAAGCAAGGATGGGGCGAGGTTCAGCCCTTTGTGAGCAACTGCATGAGGAAACCATCCAAATTTAGGAACAACGTTTATCATTGTGTAATTGCAAGAAATTTAAGGATTTAATTATTTACAGTCCACAATATCATTAAAAAATTAGAGAATCTGGAGAAATCTCTGCAAGTAAGCGGCATGTCTGAAAAACAACAGTGAATGCCCATGAAACACCACTGGCTTCTCTGGGCTTGAGCTGATCTGGGATTGACTGATGCAAAGTGGAAAAGTGTCCTGTGGTCTGACAAGTCCGCATTTCAAATTGTTTTTTGGAGATCATGGATGTTGTGTCCTCCAGGCCAAAGAGGAAAAGGACTGTTTGAATTGTTATCAGCACAAAGTTCAAAAGCCATCATCTCTGATGGTATGGGGGTGTGTGAAAATTCAGTATTGCATACAGGATGATACTAAATCAGAATGAGTTCAGGAAATTCATGATTCTCCATTGCATATGTTTATCATTTTATTGTTTGGTTTATTTAACCTTGCTGTCAGTGATCATTTTAACAACACACACAAGGTTTTTTCAAGACTAGTCTATACAGTGCATACCCTCAAGTCAATGCCAATTTAGCATCATCGATTAACCTAACACACGTCTACCCAGAATACCCAGAGTAAACTTCACACAGAAAGGACCCAGACTACACCTAGGTCCTTCTTGCTGTGCAGCAGAAATGCTACCCATGGAGCCACCATGCCACCCAATAGCAAGCCAAATACCTCAGTTGATCTGATTCACATATGAAATTTAGGTTTTATGCAGGATGCCCTTCCTTCCACAACCAAGATCCAGTGCCACCTGGTGGTTTTTAAAATACCACATATGTTCACCTATGATCATCTAATTCTACTGGGAAGCTATAGCATAGCCATAACAAACAGATTTCTAAAATGGAGTTCTTGTTCCTGTCATGAATGCTAGTTCCAGATATTTCAGTGCCTGTCATGGTGACAGCAATATTTCCATATTTTTCCATATATTTTTGGTTGAGGCCCTCATATCCTTTTCATTGTACAGCTGTCCCCATATGCTCCTGGCTCCCCTCAACTCCCGGGTATCCAGCTGTGACTCTTGAGGTCCCTACATCACTGTCTACAGCAGTTTAGGTCTTTATGTCACTATCTTCTATACCCGAGGCCTACCAGGATGATATATGCAGGAGAACACCCTACCCAACTCTCCGCTAACGTTTTTTAACGTACTTCTTTGTCTGGCTTTTTTATTTTTCAAGTGTTTACCATGGCTCCTTATTCTCTTCACTCTATAAAGAATAGTGGTGTCTTATTTAAGGACTTCCCACGTATCCATGTGTTTCTACTTAGCCACCCTGTCAATATTTGTCTGTCTGAGCATGCCCTTCCTGGATTGCCTTGTCGTGGTGATAGGGCTTGTATGGTCTGTCATATACCTACAGCTCCAAGTAGGGTTCCCAATATGAACAGAGAGAAGATCCAGACAAAAATCCTAAACACAATTATGTAGAACACAACTAGACCATTCCTGGTCCCGCTAAATTCACAGGATCCCTATCGAGTTTTAAGACCGGAGCCCATAATGCAGTATCCACAGACAGACAACAAATACGGGGAAAACCAAAGAACATTTATTAAACAAAAACACACATAGCAGGCATTTAAACGATAGTTGCAAATGTAATCCACACACGAGTCCGGTAGGGGCTTTGAGCCCGGAGTCCAGAGTCCCATGGTGGGGCCGAGGGGCCCAATACATAACTGTCCAGGGGTCCGCAAACAGCCTGGGCGCTGAAAGTCCGCTGGGGTCCATTGGTTTGAGGTCCAGGGCGACAGGGTCCCATGGGTTCGCAAACAAGCTGGAGCGAAGTGGGTCCAATGGCTCCACGCCAGAGGTCCAGGGATCAGCCCCTTCCAGCCTCATGTCCCGGGTGCCATCAGTCCTTAATGGACTATAAAAACGAAACAAAACAAACAATGCGCGTACAGACAAGGGGAACACTCAAAATGTAACGCAGACAAACGGGGGATAACGTGATGAGCCCGCGAACACTTGCGTGTTCGATCGGCTCATTTAACAAAATTAATTAACTTAAATAAAGAACAGGTGCGTAAAATAACGAAACAAACCAATCGATCGCCACAGAGAACCAAAACAAACGTCATTAGGGACGTGGGGAGAAAACGGAAACACAACACTAAGGGATAGGGGTAAAATAATGCACCGCGGCGACCAACTCAAAAGGGCTCGCAGTGCAAACCCTAACAGAATGCTGTGTACCCCGCATAGGAAAGGGTGACTGGGACCTATTCTTGGAGTCAGGCCTAGGGATAGCATCTGACAGTGTACATTGAGTACAGTGAGTACAGTGAGTACATTGTCCCTGGGCAGCCTGTGTAACAGCTTGAAAAGGCAGTGTGGGAAGGAATAGGCTCTGGAACTAGACTGCTCAATGGGGAATTTGGTCTTCTTGGAGATAGTGGTTCTTGGAGTTCTGGAGAGGATTCCAGGCTGACTCTATTGTTTTGCTGAGAGACTTGCATTTATCGTGTAGGCAATGACTGGGAAACCTGGAGATGGGTGATTGTGAAGAATAGCTTGCGTGATCTGAATGTGTTTATTATTTATTACACAGAGACAACGAAGAGGATCCTAATCCAAATTAATATAAACTCTTAAAATCTTGCTAGTGTCGGTTATGATGTCAACCCAAGAACCCGGTAGTGGATGCCAGTGGTGAGGAAAGCCGTTAAGCAGCAGAGGGAGACCTTCCAAGCTTGGCTTCCTTAGGGAACTCCCTGGTTTGGGAGTTTTGCTGCCCCACTTATTTAGAGAATCCATATGCATTCCCTGAGGCATCTTGTGGGAGTGCTCTGGGAATATTGGGTTCTGAGGTCACTAAGGCAAGTCATTTGGTCCATGTACTCTTTAAGTTTGAGGTGTGTCCGCATTCTTTGCAGTAAGTCAGACTTGTCTCCACTCCTGTTCCTGATCTTAGCGGACAGGGTGGCAAGGCATACCCTGGGTCAGCATGGCTTCCATCAGGGTGGTCAGGAGTTGTCATCTCTGCTATTTGCAGATAATGTTGTCTTTCAGGCATCTTCGTATGGAGGCTTCCAGCAAGCATTTGAATAGTTTGTCATGGTTGACTTGTAAAAAAAGATACTACTCGCATACTCGGTCTCTGTAAGGTTGACTTAGAAATTGATGTCGAGAACAATTGAGTCCAACTCGTCTGTCTGAGGTAACGTTAATTATAACCTAATGTTTTTCTTTATTATTATCAAATATAAATAATCCACAAGGTAATTGTCTACATAAAAACGGCACGTCTTGCTAATGAGGAAAAACAAGTTACTGCTCTATTATCCAATCCAGGAATATGTTTTATTGTTAACAGTCTGACATTAAGATTGCATTTTGCCCGCTTTCTTTACTCAGTTAATATAGTTTAGAATAGTTTTTGTAGATGGGGCAGATTGAAATTGTATTATTATGCTTTTACATTTAATCATGAAAGTGAATATAATGGATTTTGACATTATCCATAGCTGACATTATATGGTGGTTTTTGATTAAGTCTGAGAGATGAATTGAAACTCATTGAAATTCTGATAGACTCAAAAGGTGTACTATTCTGCCTGTCTCTGTCTGTTCTGTATTCACTGCAAAACGGAAAATCTGAGTCTTACAAGACTTAAATGAATCAATGGATCTAGAAAGTTATTATCTTAGAGAAGACATGGTATTAAATTGTTTTACGTTTGCTGACTATATGTTTGACTCAGTTTGTCTAAAGAATTAACTGATTTCTGTTAGTGTTTTTAGGATACACGTTTTAAATCGTACACGTTTAAGATGAACAAACACTAAAAATTGTACAATTTTAGAGTGCTTCATGAAAAAAATAATTCTTTTTTTCGTTGATTTTCTGTATTTGAAATGTACCCGCAATTCTGCAGTGGACCATAGAGATTCGTGTCTTATTCAGTTTATTGAGCACTGATCGACTAAGAACACAATTACGTCTAGTTAAATCATCGTGACACACGGCCTCGCTTGCTTTATTTTACACTCGGCTGTTTTAGGAGTTAGGGAACAAGGACTACACAGCAGGACACAGATTTGGACGCAGCCAAAGTTTTCCGGTAAGCAGCCGGTGCTTGCGGAATAGGAGTGTTATTGAGAGCTGAGCAGTCAGCCAGAGCGGGCGGAGTCGGAAACGGGATAAGGCCGCAGCAGTGTGGTGTGGTGGAGCTGTGCGCCTGGGGTGCTGAGAGCCAAGCAACCGCAATCAACTGGCTTTTCCCGCAACCGAGCACCATCAACACTCGGTCAGTCTTTTGTCCTCCTTCAATCTGAAACGGACGATCACAAAGGAGTCGGCGTTATCATTTCTTCCGCGCAGACTCGCTGAGGCCCCTTGTCCAAACCTTTCTTGTCGTATACAGATCGTCCAAGCAGCAACGCGGGGAATCTCTCTGTCTTTCTCGCTCCCTTCTGCTACCATCTGTTCTTCGGAAAATGGACGGTTTCGCGGGCAGTTTAGGTGAGTGAACGCATCGGCCTTAAACATGCTCTTGCTTATGTCTATTAATAGAAATGCTGAATTTAGACCGGCAGCGCTAATGCATGCGTGGATTTAGCTTTAGTGTACGCGCGTTAACAGTGCGTTCAGGCTGCACCAACGTTTTATATATGCGGGCTGGCATTTCGTTCTGAAGCGTCTTCCAGCTGATCGAGCTTCTCTTGACATTACTGACGAATGTTGAGTTTCTTTTTCGTTGTTTATTTCCGTTGTAGCTCCTGACAAGCTACAGAACGCAGTGTGGCTCGCTGCTGCTTTAATAAATAGATATAAACACAACAGGACAGTTTATACAACGCTGTATTAGTTCTGGGAACTGTCCAGGAGAGCTCTGCAGGTCATTTGTTTACAGCTATCCACTACGCAGTCTAGACTTGCACCAGTTTTTACGCTTCTTATAACAGTAGAGCAGGACTGATCAGACTTAAAGGTTGCCAGTCAGTCTGATTAACAAGTGTCACTTGCCATAAACAGATGTTGGACTTTACTCCAGGTGTTGATTTGTGCATAATAGGCATATTTAACGCAGCGAGATAATACCTTCTATAAAACTATAGTATATGTTATTAGCAATATGAACAATATTTTACATGACATAATATATTCCTCTGTTATATGGCATTGCATACCACCCACTTAAATACTAAAGTATTCTACCCAATTCCACCCTATAGAATTACCCAAAAACACTTATATCATGGTGTAAGCTGAAGTGGTCATACCAAGACAAGCAGTGTAACGTCGAGACCAGTCATACACACTCGCGCTGGGTAGTTTAGGGTAACCAGTTAACCAAATGCATGTCTTTGGACTGTGGTTGGAAATCGGTCCACCTGGACTAAACAGGCACAGAGAGGACATGCAAACTCCATGCAGGCAGAGTCCAAGGTCAGGTTCGTACCAGGAATGCTGGTACTGTGAGATGACCACTGTGCTGCCCCACTCCCCTACTAAACACTATGTTTTATATCACATTCAACACTGCAGCGTACACCATTAATAAACCCTAAACTGTGCTATCCTATTAAACACTGTATTTTATTACCCTACTTAACACTACGTTATGGAAATTTACTAGTTACTATTTCAATAGAACCATATTAGTTTTTTTTTCTTAACTTACCAAAATTAAGTAACCTGTATTAGGAGAGCAAACAAATCTTGACTGATTTCACCAAATGCCTTAGTCCAACTGGTTCTAAAGTGTAGCATAGTCCAATTTGAGGCATGTATATATGGTTGCCATGGTGATGCTTTTTTGGATATCTAGCTTGCCATTTGAATCTGGACCTAGATTATTGTTGCCATGCATTATTTCTGTAAATACCTGCACTCAAAGAAGAGAACAATAAACTCAGACCCATCATTCAATATTTAACCTTTGGTGTGACCTAGAGAATTTTATGATGCTTGCAAAGCAGTTAAATGTTATCCTGCACACAAATTATTGCAGCGCTTTTCAAATCAGTTTATTGTTGTCTCTCATACTTATTAGTATCCTTCCACACATTTATGTGATCAGTATGGCCCGAAACACTCGACACACAAATGAACGCTGTTCTGTACAATGGCCTGTGGTCCATGTATTTTTGCAGTTAAATGATGTTATAAGATTGTAAATTTTAAGATTTAAAAAATAGACATTTAAAAGGCGATAGTAAGCTGTTGATTTGTGTGGGAGAAGTGCCTTCAGATTATTTATAATGAATGAGTTTATTTTACATTTACATGTTTAGCAGATGCTTTTATCCAAAGCGACTTACAACTAAATTTCCCAATCCCAGCACTTGGATGTTAAGGGCATGTCTATAGGACTCAGCAGCATGGCTGGATGGAATGTGAACCCTAAACCATCTCTTGAGTGACTTTCAACAAATAGTATTACAATGTAAGCAGTGGTCTGTAGTGCAATACCTTAACCGCAGTCACCACAGTGTTCAGTGTTGAGCATGGTGGGCTGGGGATATATTTGCAGATGTACGAATACTATGTGCTTGCAGAGCTTTGCACTTGCAAAAGTCAAAGAACATGTATGCAAGCCACTTTGTAAACACTGCAAAAGCCCACAAAAGCCGCCATGTACAATGTGAAGTGGCCTGCCACAATTTTGTCATTTTAACTGTTGGAATTGATGATTTAGAGGAATTGTCTTGTAAAATCATAGAAATGTGTGTAGAGACATTTTGATCAAGGTTTTTATCATTTGCCTTGATATTAAGCTGAGTATATATACACTGCATATTGAACAACGTTTCAATAATCCTCAGCTGGCGTTAAGGCGCGTGAAGTTGAATACGAACAGTTGAACAGCTAAGTGGCTGGTGTGTGTGTGTGTGAGCTGATTATATTAATAATATTTGTGTTTATAATGGGCTACCCATTCAGGTGTTGTTCATGTACCATTAAGTCTGATCCTTAATTTGTTTTTTTAAAGCAACCAATTATATTCGTATCTGAAAGCTATTATTGCCTAACTTGTGTCGTTTTCCCCATCTCCTAATGCATTTCAGCCAAATGAGCCTATAAAAAATGAAATAACATGAAATAAATTAGAAATGTTACCTAAACTGTTGTTATTGTGACAAGCTTTCAAGCAAACTGTGAAATTGGTGTTATTAAAAAAGGTTTAAATGCCTTATTAAAAATAATTATTAGTAATGTACTTAACCTAATTCTGTCTGCATCAGCTTGACTGTTTTCATTTTTTAATTAAATAACATTTACTACGGTCTTCATCTGTGTGGTGCTAGAATGTAAATCCCATTTCCATGTGGGTTTGTTCTGGTTTATGTCCCGCCCACATTCTACCTCCCACATTTCAAAGATGTGCATTAGGCTCAGTGGTCACAATTAGCCAAGTGTGAATGTGCCTGACTACTGTGTACCCTTCCTTCTGTTGCGTATTCATCATTGGTGCTGATGCAGTTGGACAGATAAATAAATAAATAAATGTGTGTGAGAACATGTGATTGACAGATTATACACATAACCATAGCTCTGACACCACCTTGTTCTCACAATCAGCTTTGTAAAAGTGAGAAAACAAAATAATAGTTAACTTCAAAGCATAATTCAATATCTTAAATCACTTTTATTCACTTTAGCGGGCCAGCCGGAGCCCACCCAGCAACTTTTTACATAAGGGTAGGAACAACAGGCCGCCAATCGATCGTAGGGTGCCAGTACACAGTCGTGCACTAAGGACCACTTTATAGACACTAACTGACCTAACAAGCACAGTCTTCGGACTGTGGGAGTATACCGGAGTACCCAGAGTAAACCCACACAGACACGGGAAGGACATGCAGACTCCACACACAGAAAGAACCCAGGCCGCTCCACCCTGGGATGTATTGTTCCTCATTAATTAAATATTGATTTGAAATTTATGTATGGAAATATTTCTAGGTCATCACAAGATGTGCAAATAACATTGCTGTGTTTGACAGCATTTTAGGGCATGATGTCTTGCTTTCCTGAAGCACCTCACAGGTTTTTATACGGAATGTCTCAGTCATACTGCAAGACGTGCAAGTTAAGACCCTGCAGACGGTTGTTCAGGCACATGCATTTTACCCAGGATTCTGGAAAATGTGGAGCATTTAATTAGTCTTTCTGGTGGACTGTCAAGTTTGCAGTTTTCACCCTCTTCCTCTGGTGAGGGTACCCGTGCAATAATAAAGGTAACATGGTCACTATTTCAAAGGGAACTGGGTTGATAATATTACGGTTATGGTTACGGTTATTTTGGTTAGGAGCTGGTACTGATCAGTGTTCATTAGACGATGAAATATTTATCTACATCCATGGTGTCACACATGTTTTTTTAGTTTCATGCTAAAATAAGAGTGGAAAAACAAGTTGCATTTGGTCTTGTCATAGTGATGACCAAATGTCTCCACAAGGATAGCATTAATGATCTACCTTATTAATATGCCAAAGGAAGCTTATGAGCTACATGCAGATATATACAGATATAGGTCAACTACATACCTTGGTGAAAAAGACACATGGTCACTCATTCCTGGATAGTTTAAGATGCAAGTAAACCTTGCTGTAAACAATAAAATTAACTTGTTTTTTTCCCTAAACAACTTTTACAATAGAAGAAGCTTATGCACGTATACCACCAGTGTAGCTGCAGTTACATCAAGGCTTTCAATAGGCCAAATAGTCACAAATAGTCACTGTTTCTGCTCTGGGTGCCTTCTTTTTATTCTCTGCAGTGAGTTTTGAAAACTCATCCTACTCCGCCAAGTGTTTGTTCTTTAAATGACTTATTTAATTAGTTGTATAAAAGCATTTAATGTGGTTTTTAATGTTAATGTTTAATGTGTAATGTTTAATGCAGTTTAATGGTTTTCAGGATGCAAACTTTACATCACAAAAATAAAAGTTCCACACTGCAGACATGTTTGTTTATGATTTGCCGTCTGCAGTGTGTAAAGGAACGTGGGCGGGGACACAACACTGCACACAGGGCCTCTGCTGGCTGCAAAGTACAGGTGACCGGGCTTTTGTAATTGGCAATGAAATGCGTTGATCGGCATATGCCCATCACGTGCTTTGTCACGGATAATGATCGCTGACCGATCGATCGGAACACCACTAAAATGACATAACTTTTCACATGTATACAAAATGATACACATTGTTCTTTTGTTATTGGAAATTGTAAGACTTGCTGGTGCCAAGGTTTGAGAAGTCAGTCGTTCCTGATTTCCAGTTTACTTTAAGAGGCGGGGCAATCATCAGTCAAAAGAAGAATAAATTCAGTGATTATTTTTTTCACTTATTACAACTTATTATTCTGCAGAACACACCTGTCCCCACTTCATTCACAGCCAGCGAAGCCTGTGTGTGGCTCATAATCTTTTGTCTCATTTACTAAGTCAGAGAGAGACAGGCATCAGTGTCTGTTAGGTCTATGTCTGCACTGTTCACTGGAGTTTGAATTTAATGATCAAAAAGCATGTTACTGTAGTGAGATATTTGATCAATTGATGCAGTTAAATATTGAATTCCACCAAAATGAACAAAAAGTATATAGACACTAATGAATTTAACGGCACCTGTGTAGCCTTAAACCTATGAATTATGCCTGTTGATTCAAGATTAGACTCTGCTCATAAATCTGGCATCCTGATTTAATATTCTCACTCATATTTCAGCTATGTATGGCAAGAACATTGTTACAGTTGTGGATTTTACTGATGAGAACATATTTCAGATATGAATGTAAATATTTGGCATTTATGTTAAATTGCTGTTGATTAAAAGAGTCCTAATGTTTAAGCTGTGACCAACATATTTGTTTTTATGGCTGCAAAACTGTAGCGCTGCAACTCTACTTGTTAAAATATGCCTCTCTAGTCTGTTATGCAGCACAACATTTGAAGCATGTGGCTTAGAGTTAAGTAAGAGTAGTGTGTGTACAGCATGGCAATTACCTGTTGAAATCAGTAAAACTTCACTGTTAAAATGGTGGCGTGAAATTTTGGGAAGTAGATGTTATTAGCACCAGGTACTATTGTTTCATTTTGCGGAACAAAGAAGATTGGCTTCCATGTCATTTAACTCCTTATATTAATATTTTAACATGTGCTAATCATCCATAGTAATTCGACACGTGCAAATACACTCATTTTCTCATTATGCCGCCCACTCCCCAGACAAACTTGCACACAGACACACACAGATCCAGGTGTAAATATGTTGATATTGTTGTGACTGTCCACTCCAGTGGATTGGTTATTATGGTTGCTTATGCTTCTACTCATATTGTCTGAATGAAAAGAATACCTAGCCAAATTCCGTGCCGGACAATATCTGTCATATGACAAATATTGTGTAATGATTTGTCTGTTTGCTGTACAAAAATTACAAACATAGGTGCTAAAGGACATTTGCTCAAACATCCAGTCTATAAGTAATTTATGTAGGCCTACAAGTTCATTGCTTATAGCCAGGTCTAATTTTTAGAAATTGTAAAAAAACATTCTACACTACTTTAGCTGTTTAAATGAAATGAGTTATCTAGGAGACCTAACAGCGATTATGGAAAAAATATTACAATACCCGTAGTAAATGTCCAATGTGTTTTGCATTGATCCTGTTCTGGTGCACACACCTTGATTTGGGCTGTTGACAAGCATTACATTCATGTGAAGTCATTACTGTTTGAAATCACTTTGTTTGTAACTTTTGATAATGGCTAAAGCAACGGTTCCTAAACCGTTTTTCACAGTCTCCCCTTTTGTAGATAAGGAGATTTAATGAATTTGATAAAGTATGCTTTTTTGGCAATAACATGATGACTTGTAAGATTGTGACGTGATGTCAAAGTGTGTGTGAGACTGTGTAAACGTTTTTTTTTTTCCCTCTCAGCTGCATGGAATTAGGAAAGACAAGCAGGGGGTAGGATTGCAAAATTTTAGTTAACGAAAAAGAGAAAAAAGAGAAGGCTAAATGCAGAGAAAGAGAGGAGAAAATATCTGGACAGAACTCGTGTGTTTGAGCACTTCCAGATGCAGGAATGTTGTCTTCCAGCTCAGTGCATTCCATGACCCATTTTCACTCATAACAATGGATTACATTACATCAGAAATGACGAGAAGAAACTCTTAGTGCGAGAAAGAATATTCACTATGAGAATGTGCTGTTGGAGTAGATTACATTCCGAAGGGTGTGTTGCATCATGGGGAAACAAAAGAGTGGGTTCAGTGAAAGAATGATTAGGTGATCCATGTTTACTTTCCCATGTTTACATGTTTAACTTTTCCCTGACCAGCAAACCTTTCTCTGCATTTCTCTATATTAAGCATTCATTGTTAAAGTAAATAGAAATGCCAGGGCTCAATCTAGTTTGGCACTCTGAATGCACATTATGGGTCCTTGGAGTTCTCAAGTGTTTTGTCATGTAACAAAAAGCTAACTTGATGTCATGAAATAACAGACATGATATGAATCTTAACTTTCTGCCACCATTCCTGCCTTGTAAGCCCATAACAGCCATTTTGACCTCAGTATACAGCCTATATAGAGTTTGCTTTATTTTAGTAACCCCTTTGCTAAACTTGACAGTGTTTATATTACAATGTGCTTCGTTATTTTTAGCTCACAAAATATTGACTGAGGCTTGACAAGTAACATTTTGCATGTGAAATAAAATAAGAACTAGAAATAGTTTTGATTAGGTCAAATTAACATGGTGTGCCACAATATGACACTTTATCAACAGTAATAACAAATTGTTCAACAGTTTTACTCAAATGCAAAACAAAATGCCAGCAAAGCACATAACGAAAACACAACATTCACTCTTGAGTGCAGATGATGAGGGAACTGTCCGTTCAAAACAGAGGTCAGTTCACCAGTATAGGACTTTCCTTAAAAAAAGACTGTTGTGTGTGAACTGAAGGTCAGTGAGGATAAATGAACAGACATTTGTTGTAGAAAGGTATGGGGCCATTTGACAAAGCGAGATGGTGTTTATGGTGTGTAACGCTTTGTTACAGAGTAGAGCGACAATGTTCTAAATTTTGTGAGCCCATTTGATATACGGAGTTCAATTAATTTAACTATCCATGAAAATAATCAAAAAAGTATCTGCTATGTTGTTTACTTTGTAAGGCGACAAACCTTATTACTTCCGACTGTTTAAAGAGTTTGTTTAGCCGAAAATTATTTGTCTAAATTCAAGCCAGGCCTAAGTTAAATATATTAATATTAGACAGGTTAGAATACTTTCACCAAAGATAAAAATAACCACCACAGAGGTTTTGATGATTGTTGAAGTATGAAGGCATTGTAAACGGAGATCAGTGTAATGTACCAAAGCAGTGTGTAAGAACAATACATGGGAGATGAAATTACCCCTGTTTACTGTGTGTGGTCTACATTTTTAGAAGTACCAGCTCAAGCAGTTTATCTAAAAAAAACAACTCTTTTAATTTAGCTATTTACCAATAAATGTTTGCTTGGGCAAAAATGTCATGCAAGAAAGTGTGCTTGTATATATGAAAATCAAATACTTTTTATCAAATGCTCTAGTTCATTATTAACAGTACAGCTACTACCTTATGGATTTGTTTTTCAAAGCCATTTTTAGACTCTATCAATATTTTAATTCTGTCTTCTGGCATATATAGCTATGTAATATTTAATATATTGTATATGCGCCTTGTTGAGCCAGAAACACCTTCACCAGGAGTCCACTAGAAAATCATCATATCCCTTCTGGTCCAACAGTCTGAAATCAACACTAATCCAGCTTAATTTGCACATATTGCCAAACACAGTTCTTGTTCTGAAAGTGAGTAAAAATTAAAAAGTAGAATAACATGGTTAGAAAAGTGAAAGGTCCCTTGATTTCATACTTTGTAATTGCTTTATATTCACATTTACGACATTTAGCAGACTCACTTATCCAGAGTGACTTGCAACTCATACAGTTCAAGCAAGGGTGGGTTAAGGGCCTTGCTTAAGAACCCAACTGTGGCAGCTTGGTAGAGGTGGGATTTCATGTTGTTTGAACCCTTAAAAGGTTATTTTCAAATTTAGGCATGGACAATTTTGGCCAATAATACAGTTAGTTAATTTGTAAGTAGAATTATTACTTTATAACTGTGTGTGTGTTGGGGGGTGTGTGTACACATGCTGCTATTTGTAAACTATACATTGGCTGGACAAACTTAAATGGCTTCAGTCTGAGCTGTCTTTTAGTGTTGCATCCTCCCGTCTACCACAACACATAACTGCGGGTATGCTTGGCACCCTTCCCAACTGGATGCTATTAGTGTTTGGTTGGATCAAAACTGGATGAGATTGGAGCTTGGTGAGATCAAAGCTTTGTGAGATTAAAGCCGCATTCAATCTCCAACACTTCCAAGGCCTGCCAGGACACAAGAATGTTCACCAGTTGAGCATGCATGTTACAAGCTGTGTTACTGGCTTCAGGGAACTACTAATGTTCCAGCTGTAGAAGCGGCAGAGTGTCATGGATGCATTTCTGTCAGTCAACAATCTCAGTACTTCATATTAGTAGTCATCCCATGTGAACTCATCCAGATTTTGTATTGTTACCTGAAATAAAAATGATCTTAATTAGATTAATAATTCATGAACCTACACAAAATAGTCCACAGTGTTGAAGTTTGCAAACTTGTGCACACACAAACTTTGTTATTGCATAAGTATTTACACACTATTGGTACATGACATGTAATTGTGGTGTAACCAACTGAAATCAGTTGTATCCTAGTTAAAAGAACAGTGTCCATCTGTGTGCAGTTGAAGTGTTATAGTATCTCACTATAATTAAACCTTGTTCTGGAAGTTACCAGTTTTTGTGAGTCTACACAGACATTATGAAGATGACAGAGCTATCGAAACAAGTTTTGTACAGAATTATAGAAATGTATTGATCAGAGTGTGGTAATAAAAATTAGCATTACATCCATTAAAAAAATTGAAAGGCCATTCATTTAAAGTCAGTGACTGATTAAGGAGTACAATAATCAGAGAAGTAAATAAGAGGCACAGATCTACTATAATAAAAGGGATTAAAAGAGCTGTATCTGAGAAAATAAACAAGTGCACAGAACAGCTATACTGCTCACAAAAATAGGGGATATTTCCTAATGAAATGGGGTCTTGTAAATGGCATTATGCTTTGATAGAGAAACATTTGCATTTTCCCACAAAGTGGTGCATGTTTCTTTCTCTTTGTTTTTAGACAAGTAGTGTTAACGCCGATAACAGCCTACCAAGGAAAATAAAAAAAATATATAACCTTGCCTTGCCTAATGTTTTAATTACGTATTTGTTCATGTGAAATACAAATTTCTGATTTCTGAAGTAATGCATGTGTCTGAAAGAGTGTATTTTCCTGGATATGTTTCTTACTTTAGTACTCAGTTGTGGCTATTCTAAAGGCCAAGCCACATGGCAATGTGCTTGTGAAAATACTAGCACTCACATGGAATCAGGCCACTAGAGTGATATTTTAGGGTATAGCTCATTGGTAGATTAACTGGCTCTTGTACATTGGTTTTGATCGCTGAGTAACTAGTCAGAGTGCTAGCTGTTTTTGGAATGTGCTACAGGTCTGAAATGTTTGTGTTGGTTATAAATGGATGTTTATAAACAAACTAAATGATGTTAAAAAAGACCAAAGATGAAATAGCCCTGTTTCACACTGTCTGTAGGGAAATAAAAGCTAAAGTAAATGTGAATTTAAAAATTGTTTTTATTTGCATTTTCCATACTCAATAACGTTTTCTGACTTGTGGTTGTATGAATTCACTAGTATTGGGTTTGTATAAATTATTAGAGATTAAACTATTAGAGACAGGGATAACCAATAAAATAAAGTTGTATTTCTCTGTCTCCCAAATATATGTCTATAGTGCTTTGCTTATTGAGCAATGGGAAGGATGATTGGCAAATATCTGTCTACGGATGACTGTTTTCAGGTACCAGCTCTCCAAATCTACAATTAAAACCTTACCTGAAGTATGTGTGCTTGTGTGTTTGTTAAAGTTGCCACTACATGGCAGATTATCTTCTGTAGTGTTTAATGTGATCTGTTTGCCATCTTCAGATCACCAAAGTGCAATGACACATGATGATGCCCATGGAGATGCACGTACAAAGATGGACACAGAACTCTGACTTTCTCTGTTGTAAACGTCAAAGCAAACATTATTACACTACTTTGTACAGGGTGACTTGCAATTGTTACAGTTCAAAGGGTATTGTTCAAAGACCCAACAGTAGCAACCTGGCAGAGGTTGGAGTTTAACCCTGGACCTTCTGGTTTAGGATCTTGACTGCTAGGCCAAGCGTAGCGTCAGAGCTGCGCACTGCTGTAGTCTAAAACCCCCTTTTAAAACCTTACACTTGACTGCCACTTCAGGCATGATCACATTTATTTTAGTTGCCCTCAACAAGCTTTTTCCTACAGACAATACACAATACATTATCCTAGATATCATGTTCAGTATAGACAGCTAATTACCATGTAGGTGTGACAGCAGAGCCTCAGAACTAATCTAGAGGTAGACATTAATAACAGTTACTCATACACAGTAGTGAATACTTACCTGATGGTCAAACCTGGTTATGAAGGTTTATACTAAACACATGGTTGAAACAGTCCTTTGAATGTAATATTTATTTGCTCATGTCAAGAAATTACAGAAAATGAGCTCCGTGCCTCTGTTTTGTGTTGTTTTGCTATTACACATTACTAGTAGAGCACTGATTCCCATCACTACTAGTTTTTCAGTTACGACATTTCCAGGATTCCCATAGTGTAAATAAAAATGTAGCTGCCTCTTGCTACCATGCCAAAAATCTAGTCCTGGATAGTAATTGAATCCTTCAGCAGGACAATGATCCAAAACATACACCCAGATGATTAAAAATGTGGCTTCTAATTCACACAAAAATGTACTGCTCACAGAAATTAGGGCATATATCCCCTAATGAAACATCCCTTGATTTTGTGAGCAGTTTAGTTCAGTGGATCCAAAATCAAGCTTTTGACTTGGCTGTCCCAGTCCCCTTAAGCCCTATTAAAACCTGTGGTGTGATTTCACAAGAGTGGAACTAGGATCCTTCAGGATTGAGAGAGATTCTGTATTGAGTAGTGTCACAATGCAATGTATTCTTCAGCTTCATCAACCACTGTAGTAGTAGCACAGTCTTTGCAGCGCTATGTTGAAGAAGGGTGGTTAAATTAGGTTTTAAACATTTAGACTTCCAAGTGTGACTTTTCCAAGCTTTTTTGCCCATCTTTATCACTGGTGGCAATCTTTCTGGAGACAGTCTGCATAAATGATGTGTAAGGTGGCCTCGCTTTGTCTCCAGACTGCAGCAGAATCGAGTGATGACTGTGCATCTAGTGCTCGCAGAGGAAGTGAATCAGAGGTCCAACATCCTTCCTAATTGTCACTGGTAGTCTGCTACTATTATTAGCACCTACGTGGTCAAAATACTGCAGTTGCTGCCATTGTGCTCAGATGTAGATGTAGGTTTAAGAAGTACTGTAAATGTCAAGCAGGTGGCGCTGTTTACAACTGGACTGTGTGTGCAGCTATGTCCTTTAGTTAATTCAGTGTATTCTTTAGTTGATGATGATTTGAGGTCCCCAGAGTTGTGAGTAACTGTTATTTTTGTAAATATACATGCATATTGATAATATAAGGACAAGCTATTTTCCTCTTCCATTATAAATGCAATTTTTTTTCAATGTATTTATACTCCCACAATGTAGTCAATTTAGGATTCAAAAAACATTTTAAATGGTATAAGTAACTATTTTGGTTAATTCATTGAATTTCTACTTGAAGGGGATTTCAAAATAAAAAAAATGGAACTATTCAGTATAGTACAGTTTATAAACCTGTCAGCATAACAGGTAAAACATAAAACAGTAAAAAAGGGCCTCAGAATATCAACAAAAATAATTGCATAAACAATTCTAATCCAAATTACAAGTAGCAACTATATCCCATCATTACAGAAAGCTGGCCTACATGATAAGGTGGCAAGAAAGAAGCCCTTTTTTAAATGTGAATATTCAAACAAGCTTAACACCATACTAATTACTTGCATCTGAAAAATAATCATATTACAGGCAAAGCTAGCCAAATACCTGTAGCATAGTATTTGTCTCTAATTGGCATTAAACTACATGTATAACCAACAAACTTTTGAAACGGTGCACACTGAACCTAATTTTCCTGTCTCTCAAAAAATGCAAATAAGAACAAGATTGAGGTTTTGGACTGAAATCCAAGAACTATATTTAACAATGATTGTGAACATGAAACATGGTTGAATAGTTGGAGAACCTGCTACTAGGCTAAATCCAAGTCAGTGGAAAGTCACTTCTAAATTTAACAGATTGGACATAGACCACAAACCTGTTAGTTATCGCCGACTTATTTCTATAACACATTTACAATGGAGCTCATTTCAAAGGAAATTTAAAATGTTCTAATGTTTTTAAGTTCCAATACCAAATTGAGCCAGCTTAGGGGGACAGTATAAGAAAAAACTCCCTCGTTGTAAGGAAGAAACCTTGAAAGGACCAAGAAGCAAAATGGGAGCCATTCTTCAAGGTCTGCTTAGATGGCGCATGTCATCTAATTAATAGATTTATAGTAATAATTAAATATAAATAAATACACAGAAGCTTTATAAATATTATCAGAAAGAATATAATAAATAATTGATGATAATTCGCTGAGCTAATTAAAAAAGTTTAATTAGTAGTTTTATTAACACAACAAAATATTAAGGTGTCATACATGACTGAAGGCTCCCTTTGTACCTGCTTTAAAGTCTGTACTGATGTAGATGGAGCTCCAACACAGGGGTAGAAGGGTGTAAGCTAAAGAAAGTATGGTGTTGCAAGTTTGCAAAGGGGTTCTTTTGTAGACAACATCATAGACATAAAGTATGAAGAAGTAGAGGAGCATTTACAAATAAATAAAGTCTAAGGCAGCTTGGCCTCTGAAGAAACCAGTTTTTCAGTGGATGTTTTTTTGATGTACACTGTTCCATGCAACCACAAACCCTCCTCTTAGTCCAGATGCGTCTTTTCCGGGAATCAGTTCTCACTCTTTTAATCTCTCTCTCTTTTTTTTTCTTTCTGTATCTTCGGTTTTATTTACCTTATGTTTAGTTTTCCTCTCTCACAATTTTAATATGTGCACTACCATTTATAGAAGGATGGGTGAAGAGGAGGAGGAAAATGTCGAGATATTAGCGCTTTGGTGTGATGTCAGTGTCGGTATTGGCATTTTATTATTATTTTAAAGCGGCAGCATGGTGGGTTGTTGTGTTTGTTCATCTATGCATCAAGTCATTAAACAAGAAACAATTTTGGTCGTTTGCCCAAAATGAAAAAGGTGCCAGTTAAAATCTGTGGCAAACTGTAAAATACATCAGTATCTTACAGTGATACTTATGTACTCCTTCATTCCTTTCACAAGTCATGCCAAGTGCTAAAAATGGACAAGTACAGAGATATTTTTTTCCATAAGGAATTATGTAAACTGACCCCCAGAAAATCCACATTGTAAAATATTACCTCTATTGACATCATTCATTGTCGGGTAACAGACGAACAGGGTCAACTTCGGTTTGCAACCGAGTGAGCAAATAGTAGTTGCTGGCGGTTTAACTAAACTGTCGTTTCTGTGGAGATTTTTTTTTAGTTTGGAAATGCCAAAAATAAAAGCAATAATCAGTACAATAAGTGCATGTTTCTCACTATTTTCATCACTAACCTCCTTAGGATCCATGGTGAATTATTTGCACAATACGTAAAAGTAAATTGGAAAAGCAAAAAAAAAAAAAAAAAAGAAGGAGATTTTCTGCACAGAGCTAAGACTATGTTTTGGCTGGAAAGGGCATCCAATCTGCAAATCTCAACTCAAACAAGTTTAAGCGGGTTTGCCAAGTGCTAAACAAAAGACAATTTACTTGTCAAAGTGCAAAAAGAAATGAAATTGACGTGCAAAACGGTCGAGTGAAAAGGTCAGCGGCGTGATGTTTCCTAAGCTTTACCTAAGCTGTGTTAGGTAAATTAGCTGTTATTGCCATGTAGAGTTATGGATATTACATGAGCAGTGGACATAGTATGTCACACCTATGAAGTGCTTACATGTCTTACTCCCTCTGTGTACTTTAAGCTGCGACTTCCATATCAAGTTTGAATCTGACATAATCATTCACAACTAACTAACTAAATGTTACCCTGTTTTTTAATACAGAGATTAAAGTTTTCTTGTCTTTCCCTCATTTTTGTGCGTGTTTGTTTTAGTTCATGAACGTAATGACTGATTATGTATGAAGCATTTCATCTGGACTTCCCCATAGCTGTTTTGAAAACCAATATGAAACTAGGAAGATGCTTTGCCTTTAGTAAATTTTTTTTTGTGTTTTTCAGTGCGTGTGCTCTTCTGTAATCAAAAGAATGAAATGTAGAACACCTGGGCATGTGTTTGCGTGTCAGTAGAAGGTAACAAAATGCATATCAGTTGCGTACCTATTATTAAAAATGGGTTTTCATAATCCATATTTGGAGTGGATGATTAATTTCCTCAAGCTCTGTAGAAGGGGAAATTATTCACAGTCAAAGTGCGTAGACGTAGGCTCCATTTGACTCTCACTGTACATTCCTATGGCCAGAGTTATCAAAGCCGTATTTCTATTATAAAAGTGATACACAGGCAACTACAGCTGCAAAGACATCTGTGCAAAATGACCTTCAATTCAGTACACCAGGCATGCTATGATAAGGAAGCCCATAACATAAGGACTATATCTACACATCAAAAACGTTTCACTTTTATAGCTTTTGTTCATTGCATGTAATTATACTGCCTTACAAGCATGCAGTTTACATATTAAGCAATGATATGCATACAGAAACACTGTAGTCTTGATTTCACAGTACTGGTATCTACAGCAATTTCCCCATGAACCCTTTTTTCAGTATACCAACCTCTATGGTGAAACTGTGTTTGTGGGGTGGAAGGATGGGGGGGCAATGAGGGGGTTTGTCCCTGCAGAGATAGAAAGCTGATATTTTTTCGCCAGCAAGTATATATTATTTGTTTACAAACATTGCAGCTTAAGAGAACCAAAAAGAATCAAAAACATTTTCTTTATGTTACATAGGTTATGGTTAGGTTTAGGTTACTGTACATGCAGTACATTAACATGGTGCATGTGTGTGTGTGTGCGCGCGCGTGTGCGTGCATATACAGGGCCGAGCAAGAGTTGCACAACTGGTAGTTATAAAGATGAGAAGACTTGTTCAAACACAGGTCTTTCAGGTTTTTTGCACCACAGTATAATCATCAACTGTTCAGTAGGTAAAAATTCCAGCTCCAATTAGGCCCTCTAAAGTATATACAAGTGTAGCTCAAGCACATAAAATACCATGAGATTAATCATACCACAGTTTCAGAACCAGAACCTACAATTATTACACTTGTAAAGTAAGCTTTTTTTAGTGCTGTACAATGCAGTGTTTTGCTATTTTTGTTTTGCAATGCTTGCATTTTAGTAATAATCCCTGCAAATTGGAATATACAGGCATTTTAGCATTCTGTAAAACATTGCCTAACAGAACGGAGGAGTGTTGAACAAGACAGTTCAGTGCCTGGCAATACATTTTGTTGATGGTTTGCTAATAACAAAGATGTCCTTTAGTAAATGTGATATTAATGTTAAGATTGAAAGGTATAATTATAGGTAGACTAGATGTCAAAAAATGTTTCTCAGTATTACCTGGAAATTAAGTCATATTAGCAGACGATCAACGAAGATGAAGATAAGTACTAAATGTGTCAGCAACAATAATCAGGTAGACTGTATTGTTTAAAATATGCTCATGGTGTTAAGGGGCACAACGTGTGATAGGAACATATCCCGCACACCAATACACTACCAGCCTGAACCATGGATAAAAGGCTTGATGAGTTGATATGGCTTACATGAGTGGCACCTGGTGTTGTTTTCTGCTGGTGTAGGCTATCTACGAGATTTGAGAGATGCTCTTTGTCAGTTGCTGTTATCTTTCTATGAGCTCAGAGCAGCCAAGACCATTTTCTGACCTCTGGCATCAACTAAGCATTTTCTACCAGAGAACTGCTACTCACTGTATGTTTTATCTTTTTTGGACCGTTCTTTGAGATGGCTATGTGTCAAAATCCCAGTAGATCAGCAGCTTCTGAAATACTTTGCTATTGAGTAGTTGAACAGGTATTTGTGTCTGGCACAAAACAGTACAACTTAACAACTACGACTACACTTAACCTCTAATATTTCAAAGCAGAAATTCACTTTGCGCTTCAACAGGTGGAATAATCAGTTTTGAGGAAAACACCTAATCTTAGCTCTGGAAAACTTGCCTGCTTTCTGGATTGAAGAAACATTTTTGACTGATGCAGTTTTCCTTTGTGTGAAATGCTCTTTTTTTTAAACATCTCAGATCTGGATATCATTGGGTTGTTTATTTTGTGGAATGTGTACACATCAGTTCTCCTACACACTTGGAGAACATAATGCCTGTTTATAGTAGAGAGGGATACTGGAAACCTGAAGCTTTGTGCTGTGTTTGCTTATGGAAGTGCGATTGAAGTCTGAGTTTGGCTTTGAACTTTGCCCTACTTGGAATCCTTTAGATGTCTGTCTGACTGAGTGGATATACAGTGAACCTGTAAGGATGGCATGTAACAGGAACAGTAATGGTATTAAATGGGAAACTGTTTTATTTGGTGCAATTAAAACTTTCCATTCACACTAACTATATTATCTGAATCTAATTTCTTGGAATAAGCAGGTGTGACACATTTGGGGAAAATAGTGTTTTCTGAGGTAAGGTAAATATGTAGGTCACTTCCTGTGTTAAGTCCCGACATGCATGCTGGCACAGCGTTATATAGCATGCATTGCTAGATAGTAGAATACAGTATAATACAGTATCTGTGACGTCAGCACATCTGTGACATCTGTTTGTTCCATAGAATTAGGGAACTCTTGCATTGGTTTCAGTGGGTGTTTAAAATTGCCACATTTGGGTTGTATATAAATTCTGCTTATCAGAAAGACATGTTGTCGAATGTTGTAATGATTTATTTGCTATATTTGGAAATGGATGCCTATGTAGCCATCATTATTGTGCAGAGTTTGCACTCCTGAAGGTATGTTCACTTTGAAGTAACAGGAAATACTACCTTCTCCCTTCACTGGCCCCTTTTAATGCATGCCACTTAGTGTAGCAGGTTTAGCTGTGCACACATTTGCTTTAGGCTTCTAAATATGGGCGTGTCGACAGGATTGAATTTAATTCCTTATATCCAACTGAATATTTTACTGGATTTCTGTTGCATTGTTGTACATTAATCGTCCTCATGATGATTATTAATGATTAGTCTGATAAGCTGTTTATTCTATAGTGAGCAAAAAGTTACACATTTTGCTGCCTCCGGTCCTGGGCAGCTTGCAGTTTTGTAAAAGAAAGATAATGTAGCTAGAAGGCGGTCTAAACAAACATGTAAAACATTCAGTGGCAACAAATTTGTGTTTGGAATGGTCAAGTCAGAATGCATGAAGTGTGGGCTACAGTTTCCAAGGCTGGTGTGACTGCAAGTTCTTTCAAGCAAGCAAGTTCTACTTGTTATCACACACGTCAGAAGTCTGAAGACCGATGCCAAATCACTGTATTAGTGGAATTGGTTCTAGAATCAAAGAATGATGTAAAATTCTTAGTGCTGTGGTTCAATAAGACTCTTTGAAAACGATATGCAACACGTTTCATTTACGTTTTAACTCTTAATGACAGTATGATCAAAGATGGTAACAATTTTACAGATTTGTTGATTTCATGCGTTCACGTACAAAATAGCAGCTTTTTTAGAGTTCTAAATATGTACATGTATTATAATATGACAGTAACACAATGCATCGCGATGCAAACATTATGGTGCGTCATGGAGATTCTGTTTATTACCCCATTTAATGCAGTTGCATTTTTTTAACACCAGAGGGCATATGTCACTCCCATAGGCATTTAAACTTTTTGATTAATTTTAATCGCATGGGATTAATGGTTTTTACAATTTTTTTTCCCAAGGAAAGTCTACATTTCTTTTAATCACTACTAATAAATACAAATAATAAATTTGTTTTTTTTATTGAATCTAAAATTCAATAATTGTGAGAAAATCAAATTGGGAGCAGAATGTATTGTTACACCCCCACTCAACAATGTTCTGTATAAATAAACGCTGCTTTCAGTTTTAAAAGCCAGGCCTATGGACCAGTGACTGACATATATAATAGCGCTACTTTTACATAATTTCCATATGAAGAGTATAAAGCAAAAGATTAGTGCGCCGAGATGAGAAAGCATGATAGAGAAGTGATATTACAAACAGGACTCCTCTCAGTTGAACACAAGGAATTTATTTTTAAATAAATCTAAAAGTAACCAGAAAGTAAAGAAATTATTAACCTTTTGTTTCATCTCAAAATAAAACAGGACTGTAACTGAAAATTTTATGACGTCAGTAAACACAATAAACATCAAAAACATTACACATTAAGTAAGTATTGGGTCAGCTAGAAAACGTTCTGCTTTTTAGCCTGGGTAATGATCCACATAAAAAAAATGTAACAGGACTGCAACAAAACTAATAGTTCTACGACTAAGCATATGCATGTATAGGCATATCCCTATAGCTTGACAACAAAGCAACAAGACAGAGAGCCAAGAAAGCTAATGCATATAGCCAGCTGTAGAATTAGAAAACACACTTGTATTTAAGAAGGAAAAATATAATTAGTGTTGCAATTGAATGATTTATTGTCTAAACCCTGAAACTGAAATGTTTATGGGAGGAATTCCCCTTTCACATGCAAAAATGATTTTCATACCCTGCTCTTGGCACCAGTCCTACTGTATGCACACTGTAAGACACAGCCTGTACTGTGCTTCCAAAGCACATAAAAGTTTAATATTTGCATATTCACATTTTCATGTGAAAATATTTTTTACAACCACTTTTTTTGCATGAAACTAATCACATCTACTGGATTTGTCTTGTGTTCACGTTGCAGGTCAATTCAAACTTTTTAACATTTTTATTCCTCACAGGAATGTATTTGTACATGCACCTGTAAACTTGACAAATAAATTCTTTTCATTTTGCTGAGCAAATCTCATCCCAGCCATATAGTAACAATAGTTGCTGCTGTAGTTAACATAAATACTAGTAGTACTGTAGGACACTTACAGTCCTGGCTGTGCTGGCGTATTTGCTGGCTGTGCAAAACAGCATAGTAGTAGAGTTTCCACTCTGGCCTTGTGGCCTATGTGTCTCGCCATTCTTTGCCAGGCTAATTGGAAACAGAGACAGCAGGAATGTGGGCAGAGCTGCCAAGAGGGCCAGTGGTGGGTGGCTCTTTCACTCGTTTGCTCGTTCACTCACCCACATGGCTATGGGGATGCTGTTTTGAGGGGGTGCTGGCGGTACAGGAAGCTTGTAAAGGATGCATCAAAATATTTCAGTGCTTAATGAAGTGGTAATCTGGCAGTGGCTCTTTTGATTACAGGCTGGGGCTTTTCTAAAGGCTAAATTATGTTTATTAGCATTTGATATCAGAAGCCTGTATGTTGCTGTGCAAATGCCAGTCGAAATAAATTTATATCTTCAAAGCTAATTGAGTTAAATGTATCATTGTAATGAGACCTATTTAGCTCTATTTGTGTAATTTAATTTACTGAGACATAATACAATAAAGCTTACTTCACTGTTAATTTTTTAGTTGGTAGACAAATAAGTAAGCACTAAACTGAAATAACAAAGACCTTCTAGCTTTGAGATAAAACCTAGTTTAGATTGGTTTAGATAACTGTATTACTGTAAAGCTGCTTTGAGACAATGGTACATTGTAAAAAGCGCTATATAAATAAAATTGAATTGAATTGAATGGTAACTCAGATAACCACTCATTTAAACCGAGGTATGAGAAGAGAAAATAAACAACAGAACCTTGGAGCTGATGGGCTATAGTGGTAGAAGACCACACCGGGTGTCAATCCTATGAGCTTAGAACAAGCAACTGGGGCTACAATTCAGATGAGCTCACCAAAATTGGACAATAGAAAACTGGCAAAACATTGCCTGGTCTGATGGGTAACAGTTTCTGCTTCGACTTTCGGATAGTAGGGTCAGAATTTGGCGTAAATAACATCAAAGCTTGTTATTTCAAAGCATCTAACATGTCTAACATGACAAGTGAACAGTGAAGCATCCTGAGACCATTCACATGTTGGGTTGCTTCTTATCCAGGAGAGCTCAAATTTTGCCTAAGAACACAGCAGTTTGACTCTGTGCACTGTTCCCTCAAGCCATGTAGCCAAGATGGCGGTGCAGCGTTGGATCTCTCTGTTCAGGAACATTAACAAGGACATCTCAATACCTTGTGCAGGCCTGAGCATGTCCCTTCAAAAACCATTATTCAGGTTGGCAGAAGAAAAAAAATGAATTGCATGACAAAAACAAAGTACAATAACAAAACTTGGGTCTGGATTAATTAAAAAACAGAGTTTCTAATCTAACATTTGGTGAAAAATTTTGGTAATTTATTATTTAGAAAAATATATTTTACAACTAGCTTTAAATTTAAAACAGCCAACTTTTAAAACTTTTTGTGCATCCTAGGCTTTTCATTTCTTACTTGCCATATGAGTATTTGCATAAAGAGGTAACCAAAGAAGTACGTATTCTTTACCTAAGTAAAAGTAGCCTTGAAGTAGAAGTATAAAGTACATGCTACTAAATGTAAAAGTATTTATTTTTAATGCCATTCTAACCCGATTTTTGAAACAGAATGCCTATTTCATTGAGGGCAAGAGGTACACAATCGTGACACTGAGTGTATATAATGGCTTGCACTAAAACCACATGAATCATCTGCAAAAAATCATACAAATATTATCATCTTTAGCTAACCACTGCAAAAACAGAATAAAAACATTTTCAGACACGAGAAACCAAAATAAACAAAGTAAACAAAATAAACTTCAAACTAGACATTTAGTTATGCAGTAAATCATGTTGTTGAACCCAAACAACAGTTATTTATACTTTGAGTGTCACACATTGTGCCTTATTCTAGCAGCCAAAAATAATAGCAAATGTAAGCAATTCTCAGCCACATTATATGTTTACAATTCTCTGTTAAAAGTACCAACAATCCAGCCTGTCCTACAGTAACAAGAATAACATGCATATATACCTCATATCAAGGGATTAGTTCTTATTCAGCTGTGTAAATTGGGGGCTTTACAATATGGCATTCATTTTTTGTCAAATGTAGTTGCTTAAACAAAAGATTCAGCCAAACCTTTCAAGTTATAATTACTAAGAAAGATGTCACACTATGTGTATTGCAATGAAATGGTCCATTATTAACGGTCCATTATTAACTAACAGTTAATTGTTTTTAATCATTCAGACACTAAAAGAGAGCTGTAACGTATGGTCAGAATTAGGGATAGCTTAGTACGGATACACTGACTTCTTGCATGTTTGTTGCACAAAAAGAATTGTGAGTTTTGAGTACCCACGAGTGTGTACATATGCCAGCACATAAAATGAAGCGGAATACAATCACCCTATTAAACAATATTAAAAGATTAATGAGAACAGAAACTGTATCCAGCAAATCATGAAGTGCCCTTCCTGTGGTTGCTGTGGCAATGCAAATGTTTCTTTGAATGTTTTTTTATTTTTTATTTTATTTATTTTTATTTTTTTTTAAGAACTACTAGTGGGCATCACATTAGCTCGGTGGGTAGCACTGTAGCCTCACCCCAAGAAGGTCTGGTCTTTTCTGTTTGCATATTCTCCCAGTATCTGGGTAGGTTTTCTGTGGGTTTCCTTCCGCAGTCCAAAAACATGTGTTGAGTTAATTGTTATCTATAAAGTACCCCAAACACGCGTATGAGTGTATGCACAGTATGATGGATAGGCATGCTGTCTGGGGTTGTTCCTGGCTTGTGCCCTGTGCCACCGGCTAGGCACCGGCTCCCCCATTACCATTACCAAAACTTCATGGTTACATTCCACAAAATGATGTTTACTTATTACCTTATGCTCAAGAATTTGTTTGATGTTAATGCCAACCTTACTAACCCTATTTAGTCTTCTTTACCAATACAGCATTTAAAATAAGATCTCTAATGTCGCTGCAATGGGTAAAAGCTGTAATGAATTCTATATTAGACCTTGCAGATGACTCAGACTTGCCCTTCAGTCACTTCAAAAGAACGTTTCCTATTCATTGCAGGCATACTTTTTAATTTGTATGATGAAACCACATCACAGCTTGTGGCTGTGGCGAGTGCGTTTTTCGTGGAATGTAGCGGATGTTACCTTGAAAGCAGCATCCTTACACTGCTGCATCTTTCTCTCTGTCTTTTGTCTTGCCAGAATGGTCTTTCTGTCATTTCACTTTGAATGTGTCACCGTCCTGTTCTGATGCTTCTCAGTTTTGTTTGCAACTGACTGTGCCATTCACTCTGTGGCTGTTAGCTGATGCAGCCTGTTGCAGAGGCATGCTGGGACTCAGGGTGTGGTGCATGACTCTGCAGAGAAATGTGGACCAGCCATACGTGAATTTGTAATAAATGTGAAATCCTTAGATGACATTGCCACTTAGATGACAATGCAACCCTGGACGAACAACATCGACAGGATATGCAAATCACTATCACAAGGAAAA
>JAUZST010000172.1:22246-48841 GCA_034779995.1 Parotocinclus haroldoi | reverse complement strand
CTGTGTGAGTTACTATATTATGGTGGACACAACAAACACTGCACACGAAACACGGCCCATGGACAAGAGTTCTGCTTACAAGCACTTAGTCCCGCACACTATGTCTCCCTGTAATATGAAATTGTTGAGAAAGTGCATAGTTTTGGAGAAGATGTGGAGAATACAGTTTGTCCATTTTACAAAGTAAGTTGGACCTAAGCTACAGCTTGAGTGCTTATGTGTGTATATAAATCACCAATTCACTCTGGGTATATTCTATGAGTGCAAATCCAGCCATTGCTTCCCCTCTTACACTGTATGGCAAACTTTTCTGGGTTTATAGTGTTGTACAGATCACAGTTCCATCCTGCTATATTATCGCCACCATACCAGTCCCAAAAGGGAGTCAGTCACATGTCTGAACAACTCTTATTGTCTTTACCGTAATCTTAATGAAGTGCCCTAAGACAGTGGTTCTGTCCCACATCCAGTATAATATACCTGAGTCTTGGGACCTCTGCATGTGAACATGTCTGCAGGTCTGCCCACATAAACGGTGTTTAGAGCAGACAGCAATGTAGCAATTTCCTGTAGAGTGAAGCTTGAGTCCATATGGCAACAAAGTGCTTCGATTATGATTTTGTGTTAGACCCTAAACATAGCCTGTAATAAAACACTGCTTGGATAGGGGATTAGGGATTAGATATTCCAAAAATGAATATGAAGAGGATCCTACAAGAACTGCTGGACAATCTGATCCTGTCCATGCCCCATCACTGTCAGTGTTTTTTGGCAGTCTTGGGTGATCATACACCCTCCAGACCAGTCAATGTGTGGTACTCTCGTCCAGTTTGATATGCTTCTGTTCACCCCCATGAATATGTCACTTGCTACTCAATCACCATAATTGAGCTTGATCTCATTTTCAAAATCAAACAACTTTATTTGATATTTCAGTTGTTTTTCTGATGATCTTGTTTAATGAAATAAAGTGAAATACTTTTTTATCGCTTTATTTTCGAATTATCCCCCATTTTTTATGAACAGTGTACATTTTACTTTGACTGTGACTATCATCGATTTTATGAATTTTTAGATGTCTAAATAAAACACTAAAACCAAAGACTTTCAACAATAATAAGCAAAATGCCAGCAATCAATTAGATTTATTGGACAAACGACAGGCACAGGGAAAGTGACAAGGTCCCACAACCTTCAAATAAAACAATTTATAATAAAAAAAATGTAAATTCATTAATCATAATAAAATAGAACCTCTCATTACATCTCTGACTTTTTATCTCCTAGGTAGATGATCTTAGAAGAAAGGATATGAACACAGAAAATAACCATTACAGCAGTTCACAGTACAAAATGCAACATAATAAGTATACTAATGCTAAGATCGGCATTCCATTATATGCAATTTGATTTGACTGCTGATGAGGAGTTCCTCAGAAGAAGCTGTAGAGAAGAGAGTGTATAAATATTAGATTACATTGGACATAAATACTACTTTATTCTATTTTACTAGAACAGCGAAGCAAATACTTTATCTGTTTTTTTATGTTTGCAGTCTCAATTAACTTATATTAATAAAGAAAATGGAATACTATTGAAAAGTGTGCAAAATACAGTAAAATACAGTACAGGTTGACACTAAGAATCTGGTAATGAGAAACAGTGAACTGCAGACAATCCATTTTAAAGACTTTGATTAACTGTAGCTTAACGTAAGTGTTTAAGTATGTTTAAGGTAGGCTACCTTATGATGGGTTTAAACTCCTCGGTTTACAACACATTTAACTCACAATGTAACGTATCCCCATTGTAAAACAGAGATTACATGTATACTATGCAAATAATTTTGAGATTCATTGCACATAATACAATTTCTTACATAATTAGATTTTGCCCATATTTAAATAAATGATTGTTTCTTGACTATTATATTGTTTTACTTACCTAATCAAAAAGTATTAGTTTAACTGGACAATAAAACCCAGCAGGAATAACAAAAGAGGATTTGGTTATTTAGTGAATTAGTGTACAACAAAATACTTCTTAAAAATACATTTTTCACAGCGTGGACAGATAAAGTATAGTGGAATGAAAATGCAAAAAATGACTTTTTCCAATAAGAGTAATTTAAATTGAATGAATACATTGCTGACCCACAGAAAAATCCATACTGTATATGACATTATATGCATTAATGAAGTTGAATTTTTGAGGCACTCCCTGATGAATGAGTTTAATATAGTCTATACTGTATAATTGTGGAGTTGACCTAAATCATGATTAAAACGTTTACATTAATCATTTTAACATTCAATTTAGGCAGCACGGTGACTAAGGGGTAGAACCACTGCTTCACAGCAAGAGGGTCCCGGATTCAATCCCAGGGTGGAGTGGCATGGGTCCTTTCTGTGTGGAGTCTGCATGTCCTCCCCGTGGCTACGGGGGCTTACTCCAGGTACTATGGTTTCCTCCCACAGTCCAAAGACATGCGTGTTAGGTTATTTGGTGTCTCTAAAGTGGCCCATAGTGTGTAACTGTGTGCATGACTATGGGTGTCCTATGATGGATTGGCCCATCTAGGGTTGTTTCTGCCCTTGCACTTAAGAGTTGCTGGAAGATAATGAATGAATGAACATTCAAATTAACTGCCACTCAGAGACACAATAATGGACCATGTTCCTCAATAAATTACCAAATATAATATTTTGTCTGATTGGTTTAAACGGGTAAACTTATTTCATTCTGATTCTGTGTTAGGTAATCACTGTACAGAAATACAGAGAGGTCAAAAGGATTCACAAACTTTTTAATTTAACTCTAGTTAATAGTATGAATAATAAAAGAGAGACTCACAGTTATTCACACGCATATGACACTCTCAGATACTTAAAGGTGCCATAGCAGGGATCTGAGAAGAATGCATTTGTGGCAGGCACCAAACAGGAACGCCTTCCATTACAGCTGCAAAAAAGATTTTCATTTCAAATGTGCATAAAGAAATACATATTTTAGTTTAATATTCTACTTAAACTTAAGCTGAAGTTACCGGTTCATTACTCTATGTACAGAGTGTCTTTGGTAGCAACGTGTATTCATGACCTGGAAGAAGAATCGTCCAGAAGAACAGGTTCTGGAATCAGTTCGGCCATAGTTAGCACTCAGGACTCTTATAGTGCGGCGAAGACCTAAGATTTAGCACAGAAAAATATTTTAGTTATTAAGTATTAATTAATATTGAGCACAAACAATTGCAAAAATCAAGTCTGAAATAACGATCGAGCAACAAGCAGCTGCAGTAACAAATATTGTCTTCAATATTTAATAAAGGACAAAAAGTATACAAACCACATGTCAGTAAGATATTCTTGTGTTCACAAGCCAATGCCTCTTCTACAAGAAACAAAAACATTGAACAGTTCGTAGGCGCATAGAAACAGATGAGGCAGTTACCTCAAATAACACATAGTAAAGTTTTCCCACTTTGCTTCAGTTGGTGTAACACCTTGCTTAGGCTTAATATTTTTGGAGGTATGCTTTATAACTTACATTTAGCCATGGTTCAAAAGTATTATTATTCTTAACTATCAGCCATACTTATTGTCCAGAGTAGTTGGAGTTTACCAGTGGACTAGAACAAGAGTTATAGAAGAACATAACTGGCAGGTAGAACAACTGGCTGGTTATTACTCACTTCTAATAATGCAGGTATAGGAGACTTTTAGGTACTTTGCAGTCATAGGGCAAGGATCATAGAAATTGGTTTTAGAGGAAAACACAGTGCAAGTGGTCCTTCCATTACACCTTTGAATAGAAAGGAGATGTTAATGTTTGGACAATGGTCACCAAGTAAATGCACCAACAATAGTGATCTCAATTTTTCTGTTAATTACACTTACCCCGAGGCCACTCTATGATGTACATTAGCAGCACACTTGGTGTTCTTTGTATAGCAGCTCTCTATTCCTCTTGCACAGGTTGCACGGTCACTGCGTCCATAGACAGAACTTAAAATCTTAATTGTATTTCTCCCTGCATAAAGTAAGAAATACATCTGTTTAAGTTGAACGGCAAGAAATATTTAAATACACCAAGCTAACTACACAGAAAGAGGGAAGTCTTACCACAGGACAATGTCTTGTAGCTGTTGTCACAGATGGTGGTAGTCCCTGGAGAAAGGACAGCACATATTAGTTATATGGCATTAGAAGAATAAAAATGTGTCTCAAATTTTAGTTAGATAATGCATGGATTGGCATACTATGCTTCCTTGGTGTGAGGCTTTTCTTGATGGGTCTAGGTATGCACCAGCCATTCCATGGTTCTGTCCAGGATCAAGCAGATAAGAAAGTGAATTAGGTAATTAATTAGAACAGGGTCTGTTCAGCAACAATAAAAGAAAACTATTTTACATTCTTTTTTTTTAAACAAACACCTGAGGGCTAGCTATGATCTTAACAGCTTCCCTGCTAGAATGTTTTCCTCGCGCAGATTACATGGGGCATCATGATATTCCACAGGAAACTAAGTTCTACTCTTCTATATGTTCACAGGTATGTAGGATACAGTCAAGTGCAGTGAAGTCAAGGGCAGGTGAGGCACTTGACAGACAGAGCCACACATATATGAACCTCAAAGTGATAACATTATGAAATTCTTAATAACTTGTTTTGTTTGTGGAACGTTTATTCCTATTTAATATCATAATCATAGCCTGATTGAGTCACGTTAAAGCCAGAATTAGCTATTTTCTGTGGTTTTTAGAGTGTTTTTTGGAAAATCTAGCTAAATGGTAAAAATGTTAGATTAGATTAAGTGTACATCCTGCATGCCTCAATTTCAGTTTCACCCCACAGATTACTTACTTCGTCTGTTGACGCAGGTGTAAGTGGTGCTGAAGTACTTTGCAGTTCCAGGACATGGGTCAAAGTTGCCAACTATTTTTCCATTAAACTCACACACTCTTTTCCCATTACATCTGTTTGGGTACAGATCAAAATGTATTACTGGAGACAAATATTCATTGAGAATTGTCATCTGTATATTCATCATATGGAAAAGCTAAAGTGTCTGTAATTATGGATCAGATAACCAAACATCTCCCACTCTTCATGATTGTTTATATATTACAGTCATAAAGTAGGCCTATGCTGGCAAAATTATATCTGTAAAGTGAAAGTTTTGTTGTTGCACCCATGTTGTACCTCAACATTATCATACAGTATGTACTAGTTAAACCTTTATTCATATTAAGCCTCGTTACACAAGCACAGTACTTAGTTGTCTAATATAACTAGGTTTACAGGACACCTTTAACTATTTAAATTCAGATATAATTGCAAAATGTTAACATTATGAAGCTGAAGCAATGAGCAAACCCTCTGTTGCAGTTATATGACAAATCTCATTTATATTGTTTTTTTGACATTCAGTAAAACAGGTGTAAAACGTGTTGTAAAAACTTACAAAAAATTGTAAAAATTGTAAAAACTTATTTACAATGACGGCAATTTAAATATATGTTGAGAGGTCTTAAGAATGGTAAAATCCCTATATCTTTTTTTTCTTAGACACCCATAACTGTAAGTGTTCTTCCCCTTGAGATATGTGCCTATTTTCATTTTTACAAAAGAAAAAATACCTATATTGACAACACATCAATTAAGCAAATCTATTATTGCTGTCTTTTTACTTTTAAAAACGCATACTACTTACACCTACTTGACACAGTGCCTCTTAGGGCACACAATATAAATCATTTTTAAGAAGGGAAACTCCTCCAGTAGTAACAGAATAAATCAGATTATATATACATAAACATTAAGAAACAAAGATTAGCATAAATGCTGTTTACGTGAATAGTAAGGCTCTTTTGTTATTTGTTTTCATCTGCTGTGAATATTTATAACATTTGCTGTGAATTATTGTAACAAAGATACACTGTACCTGGCTGCAATTGCGGTTATTCTTGAAGAACACCTTGTATTGGCATGTTGATGAGGAGCGTGATTTACTCTACAGATAGCGGAAGATGTTCGACCATAAAAAGCAGACTGTACTCTTATAACTCCATACGCTGAAGGCAAAATGTTGATAGACATTTTTGTTAATTTTTGTTACACAGTATAGATCTATAAAATAGCTATATGCAACAATAAAAGTAACAGTATTAAATTATCATTTTTAGACACATATATAATGTCATTTATATCTCTAGCTTCTGTCCTAAAATAATCGTTTCTATACAGATAAGTAAGTGTTGTTGGACACTAAGACATTTCAGCTTACCACACGAAAGGCGCTGGACATTTTTTCCACATGTAATTACATTCTCTGAAAGAACAGATATTTGAGCATTAAGGATTCAGGATTACTCAAAACTCTCATTGCATGTTAACACTGTCACATAATCCTGATTTTTATGCTTTCTCTTATTACCTGCATTAATCAGTGAGCTCGGAGATGCAATAAACACTGTAAGACAACACACAGGCGACTCAAAAAATGTATGGGAATTTTAAACATTTGAATTAAGGTTTATGCAAAATGACATTTCTCAAACCAATGAAAAGAAACTTACATGTGAGAAGAGTGAGTTGCAGGAACATCATCATGATGCTGGATGTCTAAAGGTTTAGACTGCTGACTCCACTGGAGTGGATCTGCATTTATATAGTGAGAGATTATGTGTCATCATTTACAAATGCATACAAGATTTGCATTAAAACAAACAAAACATGTTTACAAAATTAACTACTTCCTTGTACCTCCCACTTGATGCAAGCAGTGTCTACGAGTTGTAACAACAGTAATGGTGCCTAACATTGTTAATACAACCCCAAATCAGAAAAACGTTGGGATGTTATGGAAAATACACATTAAAAAACTTAAATTTTCTTTCTTAATAACATCTTTTACTGCATTTTAGGAATGTAACACATTTTTAAAAAAGTTGGGACAGGGCATGTTTTCAGAATGTGTTCTGCTTGAAATGCAGGAAAGGATGATTATTAACCAATGAAATTAAGTTAACCAGACGAAAAATTAAACGTATTGGGTTTATACTGTCTGCAATTAAAGTCAAGTAAATGTATTAAGACGGCTCAGTGGGTGGCACCGCTACCTCACAGCAAGAAGGTCCCGGGTTCACCCGGGGTGGAGTGGTCTGGGTCCTTTCTGTGTGGATGTCTATATGTCCTCCTCATGTCTGTATGTGTATGTGCCCTATGATGGATTGGCGCCCCGTCTGAAATTGTTCCTACCCTTTTGCCCAGAGTTGCTGGGCTGGCCCGCAACCCCATGTGGATTAAGCAGAAGATAATGGATGGATGGATGGTAAATGTAAGAAACCCTTTAACATGTTTTTATTTGCACTTATGGCATGCTGTCCCACAACTTTTACTAATTTAAGTTTATGCAATTGCCCAGTATTCTGTACTTTTTTCTTTTCTATGATAACTGGGCTATGATTCAGTGTGTAACAATGCCATCTCACAGCAAAAAGGCCCTGGGTTCAATGTGTGTGTCTTTCTAAGTGGAGTCTATCCTCCTTGTCTCAGTGTGGGTTTACTCTGGGTACTCCAGGTTTCCTCCCTCAGTCCAAAGACATGCCTTGCTTAGCTAGTATGCTGCCAGCTAGCATACTGGTGAATAAGCAAATAAGAAGGTGAATGAATTCATTAATGCATGACAATTTGTTGTGGGTTTGTATATTAAGCTGTTCAACTGTCCTTCATCTCGTTATGTCTCTATCTACAGTCTGAGGTAATGAACACATCATGGTGTGTCTAGCTTACTACTGACAAACAGCAAAATGACAAAATTGGACAAAAACTCTCCCACAATATGTTACAATAAAGAGCCACTGATAATTTGAAACGTCAGCACATTAACACATCAGAACAGAGCATGGAGAACAGACTTCTTTCTGCTTCACTAGAGACTGGAAGAGGATGACAATTCTCTTCTCTTTTCAATTTCTGAATTGAAGTTAATTGCCTTACATCTTTGAGATGAACTGGAACTATCCGGACATTCTGCTGTGCTGTAAATGTAAATGTTGACAATCTGATGTTGGGTGATAAAGTCTGGTTTGTTGCAGTTGATCTCAAAGATGTTACACTTATGGACCCAACATTAGTTTGTCAACATTTACGAAGGAACTCCAGGCACTTCAGTTTTGCTACATGAAAAATGAGGCTTTCATCTGTTTCTTTATGTTGTTACCTGAATTTGAGGACATGCATAGTGTTATATAGATGTGCTCAAAAATACAACGTTAGGCTTCTTGTAAAAATATTGTTTCTCCTATTTGGCCGTCACTTAATGAATAATTAAATCACTTATTGTATTTGAAATATACAGAATCTCACAAAAGTGAGTACATCCCTCATATTTCTAAAAATATTTTATTACATATTTTCACGAGACAACACTGAAGATATGACACTTTGATACAATGTAAAGTAGTCAGTCTATCACTTGTATAACAGTGTAAATTTGCTGTGCCCTCAAAAAACATGTCTAAAACGCTGGCAATAAAAGTGGTTGAGAAAATGACCAAATTGTGCACAATTAGCTATTTTCCATCCCTGCTATCATGTGACTTAGTATTACAAGGTCTCAGGTGTGAACAGGGAACAGGTGTGATAAATATGGTGCTATCGCTCTCACACTCTCTCATACTCGTAACTGGAATTTTAACGACACCTCATGGCAAAGAACTCTCTGGGGATCTGAAAAAAGAATTGTTGCTCTACAAAAGGACAAGGCTACAAGAAGTTTGCCAACAGCCTGAAAGTGAGCAGCAGCCTGGTGTCCAAGACAGTACAGTAATTTTACCTGGACAGGTTCCACTGAGAACAGGCCTCAGCTGTCAACCAAAGAAGTTGGGTGCACATGATCAGTGTCATTTCCAGATGTTGGCTTTTGAAAATAGACATAGGAGTGCTGCCAGCACTGCTGCAGAGGTTAAAGGGGTGGCGGGTCAACCTGTCCATGCTCAGACCAAACTCCATACACTGTATCAAACTTGTCTACATGGCTGATGTCCCAGAAAGAAGATGAAAGATGGTGCACAAGAAAGCCTGCTATCAGCAAGATAAGAAGGACAAGGACAAGGATTACTGCAACCACGTAATGTGGTCTGATGAGTCCAAAATAAACATATTTGGTTCAGATGGTGTCAAGTGTGTGGCAGCAACCAGATGAGGAGAACAAAGACAAGTGTGTCTTGCCTACAGTCAAGCATGGTGGTGAGAATGTCATGTTTTGAGGCTACATAAGTTCTGCCAGCTGTGTTGAACTACAATTCACTGAGGAACCATGAATACAAAATCATACCAAAGTGATATACTGAAGAAGAGCATAAGTTACAATCCCAAACCAGAAAATATGTATATAGAAAAAGATTTCTCTATGGAATTTAGATTTTAGAGCAACATACGTTTTCAACAGTTCCATTTTTTCTATTTTTGAGTAAGGCTACTGCATAAGGATACTGCTTTCGATCCAAATTATCTTGTTTAAAAAGTTTTTTTCAAAGCTAAATACTAGCCCTTGGTATATTGTTTAGTCACTTGTATTGTGCTGATAATGTACCTATAATCATTATGTGACCAAAAGTTTGTAGATTACATTTCTAAACAGATTGTAATTCAGACAATTAATTTGCTAGTGCATAAGTAACTGCATATAATTTCACCAGCGTTACAATTACTGTATTGTAGCACAGCGATAAAGTCTAGCTTGTTCCAGCTCATCCAACAGTTCTTAGACTTTATCGACCAAAATCACTTTGTCAACATTTACAGCGTTTACCAGAATGCTATAAATGTAATGTTGACAAACTGATGTTAGGTGATAAAGCCTAGCTTTTTCCAGTTCATTCCAAAGATGTAAGACTTTATCGTCCAACATCAATTTGTCAACATTTACCTTTACAGCATTCAAATGGACACTGACCAGACATGACCATATTCAAATAAATGCTCCAGATGCTTGTGAACACTGAGTGGTGTGGTCCAGGATCCAACCCGTCAGAGTGTCTTGAAGTCTGTCAGTTGCGGGGGACCTTGGAGAGATCGCACTGGACAAGTAATCCTAGAAGCAGTCAGTGTGAATTGTTGGGTGGCAACCTGTGGAGAGCAAGTACAAAAGAATGATAAGTGAAGCAGTGTAATAGCAGCAGTAGCTAAGCTAACATCCATCAAGAAACTGACATGAAACAGAAAATAACAAAGCTAAACCACTCCTATAGTAGAGCACACTGATTGCGTCTGATGACTCTTGGCAACCTTTCTGGCTTTTCATGCCCTGTGAGGCCCTGTGGAAGGCCTCAGTGAGGACCAGGTCCAGGACGGCCGATATAGAGATCCAGCACCACTCCTCCAGACGGTAGCCCTTCCAATTGTCCAGGTGTTGGAAGCCACACCCCCTGTGTCTCACATCTAGGAGGTGGTGTCAAGGTCTTAGGTGTCGACAGGTGTGATCTGGGAGACGTAGAAGGTGGGGTGGATCTTCATATGGTGGGGGAAGCTTGAGGCAGGCCAATGATCCGGACAATCTTGAATGGCCTGATGAAGAGGGGGGAATTCTAGATACGGTCTTGAGTGGGATGTTTTGGGTAGACAACCAGACTGACTATCCGGGGTATAGGTAGGGCTGGACTGCTGGTAGCTGCATCTTGAGCAGCTGGTCCTGAGCTGCCTTTAACACACTCCTGCAGCAGCACAAGGGCGGTTGGTAGTCCAAGAAAGCCTCCCCTAAGGGGACAAGCCTGTGGCGGAGAAGACCAAGGGGTTGTGTGCTTATTCCACACAGACCATGTGTAAGCTTCAGGTGTGTTGTCTTCTGGCGACGATGCAATGTAAGGTAACCTGTAGGTCCCGGTTAAAGCACTCAGCCTGCCCATTGGTCTGGGCTGAAAGTCAAAGCAGAGACTTGCAGTGGCTCCTAGTGCCTTGAAAAGCATGTTGCAATGTGAGGGTCCCCGTCAGAGATGAGGGGGGTGCCATGGATCCTGAATACATCATCATTTAAAAATAGATTCTGTTATCACATGGACAAGGGATTAGCCGGACTTTTATTAGAAACAAATGAACAAAACAAAAAATCAGGGTAGTTCAATATATCTGATTATTTCAGTAGAGTTTTCAAAGATAATTGTAGATTCTGTTATGGCATATAGATTTGAAATTTTTTACATAGCTCAATACTGGCCCTTGGTGTATTGTTTAGTCACTTGTATTGTATGTACTTATAAGCATTATGTGACCAAAAGTATGTAGATTAAATTTTTTAACAGATTCGAATTCAGAAAATCTACAGTGGGTACGGAAAGTATTCAGAGCCCTTTAAATTTTTCACTCTTTGTTTCATTGCAGCCATTTGCTAAAATCAATAATGTACACTCAGCATCCCATCCTGACAGAAAAAACAGACATGTAGAATTTTTTTGTAAATGTAAATATCACATGGTCATAAGTATTCAGATCCCTTGCTGTGACACTCTTATTTAACTCACAAGCTGTCAAGCTTCTTTTCATCCTTCTTTAGATAGTTCTACTACTTCATTAGAGTCCAACTGTGTTTAATTGAATTGATTGGACCTGGACTTGGACTTGGATTAGGAAAGGCACACACCTGTCTATATAAGACCTCACAGCTCACAGTGCATGCCAATGCAAATGAGAATCATGAGGTCGAAGGAACTGCCCAAGGAGTTCAGAGACAGACTTTTGGCAAGGCACAGATCTGGCCAAGGTTACAAAAAAGAGCACAGTGGCCTCCATAATCCCTAAATGGAAGAATTTTAGGAAGACCAGAACTCTTCCTAGAACTGGCTGTCCAGTCAAACTGAGCAATTGTGGGAGAAGAGCCTTGGTGAGAAAGGTAAAGAAGAACCTTGTGGCTGAGCTCCAGAGATGCAGTAGGGAGATGGGAGAAAGTTCCACAAAGTCAATTATCACTGCAGCTCTCCACCAGTTGGGGCTTTATTGCAGAGTAGCCAGATGGAAGCTTCTCCTCAGTGTAAGACATATGAAACCATTCTCTGGTCTGATGAGACAAAGATTGAACTTTTTGTATGCATGGAGCAGCATGTGTGGAGAAAACCAGGCACTTCTCATCCCGTGCCCTATACAATCCCAACAGTGAAACATGGTGGTGGCAGCATCATGCTGTGGGGGTGTTTTTCAGCTGAAGGGACAGGACGACTGGTTGCAATTGAAGGAAAGATGAATGCGGCCAAGTACAGACATATCATGGAAGCAAACATCTTCCAGAGTGTGCAGGTTTACCTTCCATCAAGACAATGACCCTAAGCACACAGCTAAAATAACAGAGCAGTGGCTTCAGAACAACCATGTGACCATTCTTGACTGGCCCAGCCAGAGCCATGACTTAAACCCAGTTGAGCAGCTCTGGAGAGACCTGAAAATGACTGTCTACCAACGTTCACCATCCAACATGAAAGAACTGGAGAGAATCCCCAAATCAATGAGTAAAAGACTTGTTGCATCATTCCCAAGAAGACTCGTGGCTGTACTAGCTTAAAGGGATGCAAATACTAAATACTGAACGAAGGGTCTGAATACTTATGACAATGTTATATTTCAGTTTTTCTTTGTTTTAATTTGATAAATTTGGAAACATTTCTACAGGTTTTTTCTGTCAAGATGGGATGCTGAGTGTACAATAATGAGAAATAAAATTGACATTTTTTATTTTACCAGGTGGTTGCAATGAAACAAAGAATGATACATTTAAAGGGGTGTGAATACTTTCTGAACTTTCTGTGTTTGCCAATAAGTGCATATCATTTCACCAGAGTTGCAATTACTGTAACGTAGCACTGATAGTATAATGAATCATATGGAAAGGTTTGTAACATGTCAGCTTAATGCTTTTAAAAGACAGTGCTACCCTTATTAACTAAAATTGTCTTATAGAAGTGGAACTGCCTGGGGAATACAATACCTCTGTTGTGAAGCTGTAAATCACACAAGCTTACAAAATTGAATGCTATGAGTGAAGCACCTTCAGATAAAGAGGTATTGAGAACTTCATGGATTTTTGACAAACTTGTATTGACTTTTCCATTTTATCTCTAAGGTGTTAAGACTTAATTACCCAACATCAGTATGTCAATAATTGCTTGCATAACATTCTTCTAAACGCTGTAAATGTTGACGAACCAGCGTGGGGCAATAGTCTAGCTTGTTCCTGGTCATCCAACAGTTGTTAGACTTTATCAACCAAAATCTGTTTGTCAACATTTACATTTACAGCATTCTGGTAAATGCTGTAAATTTTGACAAAGTGATGTTAGGTGAAGAAGCCTAGCTTCTTCCAGTTCATCCAACATCAGTTTGTTGTCAACATTTACCTTTACAGCATTTTGCTAAATGGACACTGACCAGACATTACCCTATTCAAACAGAACATGGGGATCCATTTTATTCCATTCTATTCTATTATATTATACAACTCCAAAGCAGAGTATGAAAACAATATAGTGTTTCTTACATTTACTTTGACTTTGAATTTCATTGCAGACAGTATGAACCCAAAATATTAGTTGTTTTTTTTCTGGTCAACATTTCATTCATTAATACACACCCATTCCTGCATTTCAAGCTTGCAACACATTCGTAAACAATTTTACACAGAGCCAAACTAGGTCTAGCAATAAGGTAAAAAACTAACAATTATGTCTTTGATGAACAAAGATGTACAAAAGGGTTGCTAGTTTATCAACAAATGCATGCGAATAGCATTGATGAATGGAAGGGATTTGCATATTTCAGTCTGATTATTTTCTGATTTGGTTTATTGAAAAACGTATGGACATCCATGTGAATGTTGTCAGCAGCATAGGCTGATTTTGTATCTAAAATATATTTTACTACAATAATTGCTGAAACCACAGAAGTGTAAATGACCTTTGCCAAGGGCACTGACTCAGCCCCGTGCCTTGACAGATCGTGGCTTTTCAGATTTGGTGCTGCTAACAGTCCGTATGGTCCTTTTCGTCTCCTGTCCTCAGAACAAAGTGTGATTAATGTCCATGTCCATGTGGTTATATCTGCTATTAATTAATGACAGGTTCTTGATGCAGATGCAGAGTACAATGATGTTAGTAATATAATGCACTGTAATGGGAGATATATGTAAATTCCTTTCATCTTTCTTTGAGGAACATTTCATTTGAGGAGATTTCATCAATTTTCTAATGCTTTTGTTGACAAATTGAAGATTCATACCCTATCTTTGCTTCTCAGAGCCTCAACCGGTTGTGAATACTGTTTTTGTAGGAAATCATGATTATAATCATCTGTTTGATTCCTCACTCCAACATTTTAGCATTAGAAAATGATGTGCCTCCAAAAACGTCTTGCTGAGAACTCTATCTTAAACATATTTTGTTATTTAATTTAAATTTGATTATTTACTAAATTTGACTATTACTACAACTTAACATCTTAACATCTACTATTAACAACTTAACATCTTGGCCACCCAAGTCACTGTCATCCTGGGCTTGCTCAATTTAGGACTGGACTTTTAAGATAATGTACTTTTGTAAAGATGATTTGAGACAACTCTCTCTCTATATAAATAAGTTTGACTTTAACTGTACTATCAGCTTCTTTAATATTCAGTCTTTTTGCTGGAGCAAGGTTAGCTTCAGTTGGTCAATGTTTACATTTACAAAAATTTTTTTCAAATGTTCAATTTTGCAATTGAGGCGTTCTTCTGTTACACCTAACAAAAACAAAACACCTTCCAAAAACACATTTCCTTATAAATTATTATAATTAATCTAAACATACATAAAAGGCTTAAAACCTTTTTGCTAAAATTTGTGATTCTGTAAGTAATTAGCAAACCTAGAGAAACAATAAGTAAAACAGCCACATGGTGTGCCATCATTATGATGACTATCCTAATTGCTGGGACAGGACTGCCCCAACCCCTACCTCTGACACATTCACTTCTCCCTCAACAGGCTGGGTTGGGTCAGGATGTTATAAGATGGAAGCTCAAGTTCAACACTGCCTTAAATCCTCAAAGGTGTGTATTGCCTGAGTGTTCCATTGTATTTTTTTCCTATTTACCATTCAGGAAGAAAGTCAGGGATGATGGCATTACTGCGTATTTATAGTGAACCCTAGTGGTGACAACAATAAAAAACAGCTAAAAGTGAACTGGACAGTTAAATATAACCCTGTTGAAATGCATGCTGCTGTACTCAGTTTTGCCATGGCCTTTGACCTGGTCTTCCACCATCTCACCATTGTGGCAGGGTTTGGCTGTTCCTCGCCCGGTTTTAAGCTTCCTTACACAGGTGTTTCTGTTTTTCAACCTATATGAAAACTATGATTATTATCACTTGTTTGGTATAATTTTCTAACCATACACCTGACTATAATCTTACAAAATCCATGACTTTGTATGAGTGTACCCAGAAAAATGGATGCTGTTTTTTGTGAGTTAACAGTTCTGAAGGTAAAGAGTGGTTACATCAAGTACATGATTAAGATTTCTAATGTGCATTTCGTTAACTGACAACAATAAACTATTGCTTTTTTGACTTAGTCACTACGAAATAATGCTTCTGACGGCATTTTTTCCACAACTTCCTAAACATTTAAATGAGAAGGAATTAATATATTGTCCAGTCATTTTTAGAAGCCAGAGTTGTGGACATTCATCAACAATCTGCTGCATAATTACACTTCTGTTCAGAATGTAAATATTTATACTGGATGCAATTTATGAACAGGATGAATCCTGGAAGAGGATTTTAGTAATTTGTGTAGTTTTCTTCCCTTTTCTACCCATCTTTACATCTGGACCAGGCCTGGCCTGAATAGAGAAACTGAGGAATAATAGTTTCATTAGTCACTCTTTTGCAACTGTTCTTTACATAACCTTGTTGTACTTGAATTCATTCCAGTAACCTAGACACACAGGTACTAGCTGACACCATGTTTTACACTATGCATAAAATTATACAAAATGACTTAGGACCCAAACTGTTGAAGCTATGTCTGTTCCCAGTGCAGTTTATTAAAAGTTATGTTCAATTAACAGTAACTTAAATGATCCTGATAAAAAGAATGATAAAGTTAGGAATACTAAACGTTAGATTTCACAGTTTGTTTAAGCTAATGACCAATTACCAGTCCACTCATCTCTATTTTGATTTGGCTTTCTTTTTGTCTTTCTTCAGGCTTTCTTTCAAAACGATAACTTACAATTAATAAGATCTTATTTGTTGACCATGTCAATATTCATTCTGAAAATAAGCATCCTATCAGAATTTCATATGACTCTATTATAATATCTAGGGGTATCAAACAGAATGTAATGGAACTTACCCAGCGCTAGAAACATACTTTAGACATAATATTGGTATTGCTGTTCTACCACAAAATTACTTTTTTGCCACAGATCACGCTCTCATAGTATATGAACTATGATTAACTAGTAAGATTTGTACACCATATCACTTCCAATTTAAACACATTATTACATCTGCTACTGCAAATACTTTTAAGCTTAATCAACTAAGCAGAATTAATTACTATGCCATAATCAGGGCCTGAACATATTAAACAGATAACCCAACACTTGTACAACCTTAGATAATGTAGCACTGACTAAACTAAAATGAACAGCAATAAAAGGCTTGCATCCTAATATAATGACCAGAGAAACAAGATGAAAATTAGAGCACACAGTTAAATAATTATTATTCTGTATTAAAGTTAAAAAAGTTAAAAAACACTTTCAAGGGTGTGTTAGCAGGTGTGTGTTAAAAGAGTGTAATGTTTACATTGAATTTATTATTTATACATCTTTATTATTCATAGTCAGAATATTTCTCAACCCTGTAGCACACAACAACTTACCAGGATTATTTGTTGATAATGGCTCATCCAAGAACGTCATACAATTACAATTACATTGCTTTAATATGATCTCCCAAAATAAGCTAACAAAATTAATTAAGTCTTCAAAATTATTGTCATGTCCTATTGACCCCAACATGCTTATTTAAAGATTTACCCCCTGACATTATGGAACACATGCTTACCATAAAAAAAGTAATTATTTAAAACATACATCTAAAACCACAATTTAATCATAAATTAAAAGTTAAGTGTTGCATAACATGCTAATAGTGGTTATTTTGGGTTATGATTGTACAAAGTGTGTCTTTAACTTTTTCTCAGTCAAGTTTTTAAAATGATCCTGTTATATAGTATTACAGGTATGTCTGCTTAAAGTTTTTTAATTCCCATGTAATCCTGGATAAAGGGTTGTTATCTGTTTTTAAAAAAGAAACAACAGTTTTTTTTTATTTAATCCAGCTACACTGTTTAATCTACACTGTTTAATTAATTCTGTTACCTTCTGAAAAACCTGGGACTGTTTTTTTTCAAAGCTTTTAATCCTCATTCAGATTGTCTGGGTAATCAAATCCCCCGATTTTTTGCACGAGATCAAACTGATCTCACAAATTTATCCCAGTTTTTCAATACATTTTTAGACTGGATAAAGTTGATCCTGACAAAGCAGGATAGGGATTTCTAAATGTGGCTTTTTGTGTTTTTAATACTACTCTAGGTGGCCACCTTCTGGAAAAAATATAGTATAGCTTTTTTGTTCATATGTTTAACGAACCACTTTGATAGAGCAAATATACTGCTCACAAAAATTAGGTGATATTTCCATTTTTGTAAGCAGTATAGTTGTATTCTCCGACTGCATACTTAAGGAAACGGAAACTGTATGTGCAAAGACACATGCCAGGCCGAGGAGCTAAATTTAGGAGACTACATTACACATATCCCTTCGTAAAAACAAAATAAAACCAATTGGATTGTTATGTATGGTAAAGAGTAAATATCTGTAACAGACTTCTTTCTGGCATTCTCTTTCTTCTAAAATGTACTTTCAGAAAATGGAAAATGTGCACTTAAGTGTACCACAGTTCATTGAACTTATTTTTTTAGACAAATGTCTTACAGTTGTGTTATTTGAAGACCAATCAGAACAATAATCTGTGTTACTTTTTGTTACAAAGTGTGTCTTTAACACTTTCTCAAGTGGCTCAGTGAGTAGCACTGCTGCCTTACAGCAAAAATGTCCTGCGTTCAATACCAGGGTGGAGCGATCTAGGTCCTTTCTGTGTGGAGTCTTCTGAAGACTGGATTTAGCATCAAGCACTTTACCCATTGCTGTGACGTGTGCAGAGATGGAAGTCCAACTTAGTCCGAAACATCCATGAACAGTGAAACAGCAATTTTAGATTGAACGTCTGATCAGGGGAATCTACATGTGTTTGTCACAATGGACTACTTTACCAAATGACCAGGAGTGTATGGATCACAACAGAGCATGCTATTGATTTTCAGGGTCATCTATCCCTTTAGTTCCTACAGTCCCTCCTTTAGCCTAAGCGCAAGGTTAAATAAAGGTTACAAAAGTCAGGTCACGTATGGCTCATCAGCAGGTAAGGAGACGGAGTACAAAACAGAGAAGTACAGTAAAAGAAGCAAAAAAAAATCCACAAACAGAAACTGTAAATCCACTACCCAACTACTGATGCCAGGCACATGTAGAAAGGCCTACAGCAGATCTCAGACCACAAGGTCACCACCAGTGAAATACCCAACACCATATCCTATCCTAAGTAATTAACAATTTCTGTTCCTGCCTCAACCAGTGAAACACATCAGAGGCTCTCACGCAGTCATGCAGTCTGATCAGCTGATATAGACAAGACAGATAAACATAAGACCACAAGACATCAGGTAACATTCCAGGCGGGGCCCTCAAAATCTGTGCCACAAACATGAGTGATGTTTCATTTCCATCTATAACTTTTTTCCATCTATAACCACAGTTTCATCCTGTTCTGAAACCACTGCCACCATACCAGTCCCAAAAAGGAGCTCAGTCTGATCTGAATGACCAGAAGCTAGCTGTCTTCACCTCAGTCATAATGAATCGCTTTAGGTAATGGTTCTGTCTCTGGAACTCTACAGGTCAGTATCGCTATAGGTATGCACATAAACACCATTCAGGGCAGAGAGTAGTAAGCAAGAAAATTGTTTTTAACCCTCAATATGGCAATAAAATGCTTTGTGTTATAACCTGGCCAGCCTCTAATAATACATTTTTATTTTTGATCACGGATTCGATATTCACTATAATGGATTTTATGATCATTTAAAAAAATAAATAAATCACTAAACCCAAAGACTTCGACAACAATAACCAAAATGCCAGCAATTAATTAGATTTATTAGAAAAAGGACAGGCACAGGTAAAGTGACAAGGACCCTTAAACTTCAAATAATTCAATGCATGATTTAGTTTATAAATTTGAGAAATAATCACAGCTCTCATTTTGGATCTTAAAAGAAAAGAAAAATGAACACAGAAAATAATCACTACAGCAGTTCAAAGTGCAACATGCCACATAATTAGTGTACCAGTATATACACTGCTCACAAAAATTAGGGGAGATTTCATTATATTTCATAATTTTTGTGAGCAGTATTTATGTTAAGACCAGTATTCCATTATATGCAATTTGATTTGACTGCTGAAGAAAAGATTCCTGAGAAGAAGCTGTAAAAAACAGAAAAAAGAAATATTAGATATAGCATTTGACGTAAAGCAGCACTGTGCCTGGGTTCAATCCCCTGGTGAAGTGGTCTGAGTGGAGTCGGCCTGTCGTTTTCATGTGTATTTGACAGAAATGTAATCTTTTTGCTAATGCAGTAAATCTTATAACTCTTATAATCTTATATCTCTGCTTTCACTCTCAAAAAATCTATATTAATAATAAAAGAAAAATGTACACTCTAAGTATAAGTAATTAAGGAGAAACTTACAGTTACACACAGACATATGACGCTCTCAGATACTTGTATGTGCCAAAGCAAGGATCTGAGAAGACCGCATTTGTGGCAGGAACCACACAGGTACGCATTCCATTACAGCTGCAAAAAATGTTTTTGTTTAAATGATGTGCCAAAAATACTTGTTTTGGTTGAATTTTCTACTTAAACTTTAAATGAAGTTACCGGTTTCTAACTCTGTATACAGAGTCTCTTTGGTAGCAACGTGTATTAAAGAACCAAAAGAAGAACCGTCCAGCAGAACAGGTTCTGTAATCAGTTCGGCCATAGTTAGCACTCAGGACTCTTATAGTGCGATGATGACCTAAAATTTAACACAGAAAAAGATTTGGCAATTTAATATTAATTAACTGTGAGCACAAAACAAGTGTAAAGATCATGTTTGTAGTTAATGACTGAGTGTATTCTTAAAACAAGCATTCAAGGTATAGGATATTGGCTTAGGATCTTCAATATTAAATAAAGACAAAATAAATATATACAAACCACATGTCAGTACAGCATTCCTGTGTTCACAAGCCAAAACATCTTCTGCAAGAAACACAACCATTGAACAGTTGTTAGGTACATAGAAACAGATGTTGCTTCAAAATCGATTTGTTAGTGAAACACATCTAGCTTATTGTTAATATTTTCTGCAGATTCTGTTTTTTAGCTTACATTTAGCCATTTAGTTATTAAGTACTATTATTTTTCTTAATGATCATTCTTAGTCGGCCTGTGGTAGCCTAGCGGTTAAGGTACTGGACTCTGGACCAAAAGGTCCAGGGTTCAAATCCCACCTCTGCCAAGCTGCCACAGTTGGGTCCTTGAGCAAGACCCTTAACCCACAATTGCTTAAAAAATGTAAGACTGTATTAATTGTAAGTCGCTCTGGATAAGAGTGTCTGCTAAATGCTGGAAAAATGTAAAGTAAATGTAGTTATTATCCAAGGCAGATGATGTTTGTAACATTTGCTATAGTAACAGCAACCATTATATGATTAAAAATTGCTAGTGTTAATGTCATGTTATTCTAGACTACACATTTATGCCAACAACATTATATCTTGGTGCTTCAACATTCCCTTGGAGAGTTAAGATTTCTGAGTGTTGTGTGGGTCACATGGGTAACATGGTCACCTCATAGCCACAAGATTCTGGGTTCAATCCTAGGAGGCATTATCAGGGTTCTTTCTGTGTGGAGTCTGCATGTCCTCATGGGTTTACTCAAGGTACTCCTGTTTCCTCCCTCCATCAGTGTCTCTAAAGTGTCCCCAGTGTATGGGTGTGTGGGTTTATGTGTTTATGGGTGCGTGGACCTACTTTTGATTGGTATCCTGTGGCCCATCCATGGCCCTATCCAGGGTTCTGTGGATAAGAATGTAAATGAATGAATGAATGAAAAACTATTGTTCATTACTTTTTAAATTAATGAAGGCTAGATGTGACTTTAACATCTTATTTTCCTTGTCCAGATTACATGGGGTAACATGATATTCCAAAAAGGTTGATCAGTGTCTCTAAAGTGTCCCCAGTGTGTGGGTTCATGAGTGTGTGGATGCATGTGACCTACTAATGATTGGCAACCCATAGCCGCTCCTTGGCCCAACCCAGTATCCTATGGGGAAGAATGTGATTGATTTAATTAATTAATTCAAGCTGATGTTTCAGCAGCAATAAGCAAAAATTATTGTTCATTACTTTTTCATGAAACTCCTGAAGGCTAGCTGTGATTTCACTTGTCCAGATTACATGGGGTAAAATGATATACCAAAAAAGGTTACAGAGGAAATGATTTGTACAGCAATGTCTTTTCCTGTTTAACATCGCACAAATATTGCCTGTTTGAGTGAAGTTTTGGTACGTTCTGTGTACTGGCATTTTATTATTGGTGGAAAGCTGAGCGATAGACAAAGGAATAACTCAATTTTCCAGCAGCTCTGACTCACGTGGTCAATAAAGTTCAAATATTCACTCTGCCTTACCTCTATTTATATATGAATTTTACACACCTATCCTTTTTGGATAAAAATGTTGTTTTAAAATTGTAATTTTATATTTCAGTACATTAATTTTTTATTGGAATATATCAGATTGCGCACTGTCTTATGTGCCTCTAATGACTGCACATCTCTGGTAGGATAATTTGCCATCCTATTTCAGACAGGCTGACAGGCCTACTCACAATAAGACAGCTACAAAAATCAGACAGAAATCAGCTACAGTACTTAACTATTGTTATTATTTTTCTTCTTTTTATTATTATGACCTATTATACCACACTACCTATTGGTGTCATGTGTCCCCAAATCCTTGCTGAGGTAGAGTATGTAATAAAATTTAAATACATAACAGGTTCAATACAGGTTCTTCTGACCTTTAAGGTTCTTCATGGCCCTGTTTACTTTTCTGACCTCCTAAGTTTGTATTATCCAGCCAAGAGTCTCAGATCAGCCGATGTCCCTAGATCTAGATTGAGCCCCATGGAACTCTCTTCCTCTTTCCCTGCATTCTACTATGTTTCTTTCTGACTTCAAAACATCTCTGAAAACACATCCTTTTCTATTACATTTTTCTTCTACCTCTCCATTTTTACTTGCGTAACTGTTGTGAACTGTTGTGTTGATCATAAAATCCTATTGTAAAGTGACCTTGGGTTTGTGTAAAAGCGCTATATAAATATAACTTATTATTATTATTACATCCTTTATGCCACAAATTCAGGTTCACTCCATAGATTACTTACTTCTGTTGATGCAGGTGTAAGTGGTTCTGAAGTACTTTGAAGTTCCAGGACATGGGTTAAAGCCACGAACTATGTTCACATTAAACGTACACACTTTTCGCCCGTTACATCTGTTTGGGTACAGATCAAATCATATTACTGGAGACAAATGTGCATTAAGAACTGTCATCTGTATATTCATCATATGGAAAAGCTAAAGTGTCTGTAATTATGGATCAGATAACCAAACATCTCCCACTCTTCATGATTGTTTATATATTACAGTCATAAAGTAGGCCTATGCATGCAAACTGCTATCTTTATAGTACAGTCAAAAGTTGTATTTTTGCACCAACAACAACTCAACATTTGTACTGAGATTTAATAGCTCATTTAGGATAATGGGCCCCTTGTTTTGAATCTCTTAACTGTGAATTAGTGCTAATTCAGATTATTATGTGCAGGTATAGATGATTCTGTGCTTAGCTGATGTAGGGTATTAAAATCTAATTAGAATTGTTTTAAAAATATTTTATAATCTAATGATCAGGAATTATAATATAATTGCAGAAATGTTAACATACAATGATGAAGCTGATTGCAAGCTGCTACAATGGGTCCCACTATGAGCAAACCCCCTATTGCACTTATAAATCAAAACTTGTTTTGATGACATTCCGTAAACAAAATTATAAAAGTAGTTGTAAAACTTGTTAACAATTAGGGAAATTGATGCGCATCTTAAGAGGCAGTCTTAAGTTATTTTGTTAAAATTGTAGAATACCTAGATCTTCCATGTTTTTACACAAATAATTGTGTTACAAGTGTTGTTCCCCATGAAATATTTATATATATTACGAAAGAAAAAAAACAATTGATAACCTGTCAATTAAGCTGATCAAGTATTGTATTTTTTAATTAAAATATGTATAATTCATTATTGACACCTACTTGACATATTGTATTTTATGTTAATATAAAATATACTTAATTTCCTAAGCAAACAAAACCCAGTCTATTCACCTTAATTAACCTGTCTATGTAGTGGAAAAGAACCATAATTGGAGGACTGGATATGCCAAAGTTTGAGAAAAATTAAGTACAGCTACCTGACACATCAATGATAAATGAGATATACATTTCCTTTACTCAAAGCAGAATAATTAAGATTTATAATATACATTTTTTATAACATTATAACAAATGCTATTTACATAAAAATGTAATAACACAAATGCTGTTCAAATTTTGTTTCCATCTGCTGGAAATATTTATAATATCTGCTATAAATTATTGTAACAAATAAACATTATACCTGGCTGGAATTGCAGGTACTGTTGAAGAACACCATCTATTGGCGAGTCGAGCAGGAGACTGATTTCCACAACAGACATTGGGAGATGTTCGACCATAAAAAGTGGACTGCACATGTATAACTCCGCTTGCTGTAGACATAATGTTGGTATGTTTTTGTTATAGCTACTTAATATACATCCATGGGATAACTACAGTTATAAATGTAACAGTATTGAAGTTGTGTTTCTGGTCCAATATAGAATGTCATTTCTGTCTCTTGTTTCTGTCCCAAAAAAAGCATTTCTATACAAATTACACACAACATGTGCTGTTGGAGACTGTAACACATTTAAACTTACCACAGGCGAGGCGCTGGACACTTCTTCCACATGTAACTACAGTCTCTGAAAGAACAGATTATAAACATGATCATTCAAGGCTCATTAATATTGTGACACAATCTTAATTCTTAGTGTTTCTGTTATTACCTGCATTAATTAGTGAGCTCGGAGATGCAATATACACTGTAAGACAACACACAGGTTACTTAAAAACATGTATATGTACATGTATTTGTATATTTTAATATTGATTGACATTTTCAAAAAAGAAACTTACGTGTGAGAAGAGTGAGTTGCAGGAACATCATCATGATGCTGGATGTCTGAAGGTTTAGACTGCTGACTCCACTGGAGTGGATCTGCATTTATATAGTGAGAGATTATGTGTCATCATTTACAAATGCATACAAGATTTGCATTAAAACAAACAAAACATGTTTATCAAAATAAACTACTTCCTTGTACCACCCACTTGATGCATGCAGTGTCTCTGTGTTACCATTTGTATAACAGTAAAGCAACTTAACTTTGGTAATACAACCCCAAATCAGAAAAAAGTCAAGATGTTATGGAAAATGCGAATAAAATCTACTGCAGTGTGTTTTACATTTTCTCTGACTTCTATATAACTGGAGACAGTATAAACCCAAAATAGTCCATGTTTTTTTTTCTGGTGAGACTTCATTTCATTTGTTAATGACATTCATTCCTATAATTCAGCCCTGCAACACATTAAAAAAAAATTGGAATAGGGCAACTAGTCTAGTAATGAGGTGATAAAAATAGGTATTGATGGCAGGTGACTTGAAACAGGCGATAAAGGGCAAAGGCACAAGCTTAAGCTGAATGATTGTTATTTCTGATTCCTCAGATGGCACTGCATCAAAATATAAAAGCTGACAGAACCACAGGGGCAAGGTATTTCTTTGACAAACCTAATATAATAATATAATATAATATAATATAATATAATATAATATAATATAATATAATATAATATTTTATGTTTTCAAATGCCATTTAAAATATTTCTGTACAAAAAGAAGCCTTATGTTAGCCATGTTCTGAAATGGTGTCGATTTCTCTGGTCATTTGGGCATCTGTCATGCACAGTGGACATGCTGTGTGAAAGTAAAATCAGTTTTCTAGATATTTTTTAAGAAATGGATGATGTCTGCTCCAGACCAAAGATAAACGAGACCATCCAGACTATTATTAACTAAGTCCAAAAGTCATTAATGATATGGGGCTGTGTCAATGTACAAGGCAAAGGTCATTTACACTTCTGTGATGACAGCATTAATGCAAAACAGTACATTGAGATTTTTATTCTGCCTTCAAGATGACATATTTCACAGGGACTTCCATGCATTTTTTAAAAAGACAAGGCAAAACAGTTATTGATGCAAATCCTTTCCAATCCTTTTGACTGTTTTATAACGTCTTATATATTAGTTAACAAACTGGTGATTCTGTGCCCAATTCTGCTCCTCAAAAACATCTTTTGTGCCTTTCGTGGATACTGCTTTTGCACCAAATAATGATTACAATCACCAGTCACATCATTATTAAGTTTTTAGCTTAGGACTAGCCTAAATTGCCCTTTAATTCTCCTAAGTTTGGACTGTAATGCAAGTTTTAATATTGACAAGCTGATGTTGCCTGATAAAATATCATCTAACCTCTTCAAGAAGTCAGACGTTATCGTCCAACATCAGTTTGTCAACATTTAGATTTGCAGCACTTAGCAGAATGCCAAAAATGTAAAGGTTGACGAACTGATCTTGCGTGATAAAGTCAGTTTTCGTGCAAGATGTAGAACTTTATCACCCGACACCAGTTTGTCAACATTTAGAAAGCAACTCCAGGTACTTTGCTAGAGGAAAAGGAGGATTTAATTTGATACACCTACCAAATTACGCATTTCTTTCCTTACAACATAATTAAACTTAGTAAACTTATGAAGATTAAACATTTATTTTGCTAGAAAGATGCTATAACCTGAAATTTAGGAACATGCACGGTGTTAGACCTCTAGTGAAAATACGTTTTCTCGTATTTGGTCTTCAGTGTCCTGCTTCCACTGAATCACTAACTTTTTCTGTAGATATGCTAATATTAGTGGCCAAGAGAAATTATCTATTTATATAATTACCATTTATATAATATATGAAGCTTATACGTGTTTTATACTGCACTCACTCTCGTGCTATTGCTCTATAGCAATTTTTCAAATTTATATAGCGTTTTTTACAATGGAGCATTGTCTCAAAGCAGCTTTACAATCTTACATTATCTTAAAAGGCCAATC
>JAUZST010000172.1:0-22146 GCA_034779995.1 Parotocinclus haroldoi | reverse complement strand
ACACACACAAACACACACACACACACACACACACACACACACACACAAATATATATATATATATATATATATATATGTTTTATAAGATATAATTAATTCAAAGAAAAGTACTGGTAAAAGTAGCACCTTATTATGATGGCTCAAAGTTTTGGTTTATTAAAAACTTGCATTTTCAAACTAAGAAAAAAAAAATACTATCTACTAGTTTTTTTCTGGTTTTGACCTCTCTCTGTCTGTTTGAACTACAATGACAGCTTGCCTGCAGTCTCACCCCTGCTATGGACACCAACCGTGATTATTGGATTACCCCAAATAAAGGGACTTTGTGCTTACATTCTGGTTCCTACATGTTGTATAGCTTTCTGGGTAATAATCTGCCCATGTGAGGGAAATGTTTGAAAATGCAGTCAATATGCTCAATTTGATCCAGGCTGGAGGAAAGTTATAATAAATGATTAAAACACAGCTATGAACCTCAAGTATTAAGTCTATTTTGCACACTATTGAAATATTTTCATAATAATGGCACTTTCACATTTTTCTCAGTGCATTGGTGCTTTTCTCAAAAGTTTGAAATTTACACTCCAAATGAAATCAACAAGAGAACTGATGAAATTTGTGTTATTTTTCATAAATTTCATTGAAAAAAGGTGGAGAAATGGGGCAGTAGTAATACCTTAATGTTCCTTGGTAATATTAAGAATCACTATAAAGTCTTTATAAACATTTTTACCTTTCATTTGTTAATTGTATGTTTTTAGAGGCTTATATTTATCAACTTTCAGAATGTTGTCATTTGAATTTTTATCATATACAGTTGTGACCAGAATGTTGAGAATGGCAAAAATTTAGATTTTAACAAAGTTTGCTGCAACAGTTTTGATTAACTCTGCAATTTGTATTAACTCTAGATTGTGTGATCACGTAAATGGCAAAAAAGTAATTCGCTGTCATGTAAATGACCTGATAACAAAAATGACTGCATTCCAACCACTGCTTTTCAGCCCTACAAAATGGCCTTCTAACATCATTTTATCTCATTAGCTCATTAAAAATGTTAATGAGGATAAGGCATCTGATATTACACATGGCTTGTTGTGTAGAAGGGCAGCAAAAAGCCAATATAAACACCAAGAACCTACTGGCATTCTGCAGTAAGTACAGAGATTGGGACTGCAGAGGACTGGGGTAAAGTTATTTTCTCAAATTAAGCTCCCTTCAAAGTACTTGGCACACCTGGAAAAGTGATTGTCCCAATGATCCAGTAGCTATATGGAGATGATCAATGCTTTTCCAGCACAATGGAACATCGTGTCACAAGGAAAGAGCAATAACCAAGTGCCTCAATGAACAAAACATTGAAAATTCGGGTCCATGGCCAGGAAACTCACGCATCTCAACAACAACATTCTTATTGTGAACATGGGGTCAATCCTCAAAAAGAGAATGGACAAACAAAATCCCGGAAACTGTGATCAACTTCAAGCACTGATCATTCAAGATTTTGTTCAGAAGCTGATATCCAAGATGCCTAGGTGAACTGCAGAAGTGTTAAAGAAGAAGGTTCAACATTATAAATATTAAGTCTTTGCTTAAACGGGTTGTATTTGTCCATAAAAAGTTTAAAAAATATATAGAATACGTATAACTGTACTTCATCATACCATATAAACATCTGACAGAAGGTTCTAAAAAACTAATCCAGCAAATTTTGTGAAAACCAAAATTTGTGCTATTCTCAAACTTTTGGTAGCAACAGTACACCTGTCAGTCACTTCATTAGGTCAGCCTCCTTGTTTCTACACTTTAGAAACGATTAATTCATTCATTTGATCAGTTCCATGTACCATAAAGAAACACTTTGTAGTTCTAATTACAGACTGTAGTTTACCTTTTTTTCTCTGCATGCTTTATTGGTCCCCTTTGCACTGTCCTCTCTGGATAAGGGTGTCTGCTAAATACTGTGAATGTAAATGTAACGGTCAGGACCCACAACGATCAGGTACTAATTGGGTGGTGGATCATTCTCAGCAGTGCAGTGACACTGATTTAGTGGTGTTTTTTGCTAATATAAAAGGATCCATTCAGAAACTATACAAGTATGTAGAGAAACAGACGGACTACGGTCTGTAACTGTAGAACTACAAAGTGCTTCTAGACAATGATTGTATAAACAAGGAGGCATATCTTATAAAATGATCTGGTGTGTGTACAGTAGACATCCAGATATAGCCTTATGAACACATAACAGAAGGTCTCGTTTACATATTCTATGACTATAAATGTGTTGAAACTAAACATTTGTGTTCACATACTTAATTACGTACACATTAACACACGTACTGAATCCAGTGATAAAACATCAACATATTGCTAATTTGTTTGCATGAACTGCAGGCTCAATTCCCCATTGTTTTTCTGTTTGCTATTTACATGGGCAGAAATGAAGGCACTTAGATTGGAGTGGTGCAAAACCCACTTTGGTCCACTTCAGTCCAAATTGTGCTACTTCCTTTCAAGAACCCTAATTAGCTTGAATGATATTCTAATTTGACATTTCTCTGATATCAAGGACAAGCTAAACACTTATTACAATATATGTGTGTACACTATTTATGTTGCTTTATTATAAATACAAAGTTCTCCTACTGACTAAATTATTCAGAACAGATAATAACAAACAACTTAAATGCGAGCATCTCCTGAAGCTCTGAACATAGAAACAGAATTATCTGAGACCCGAGTATGAAGTGTGAGCTGGGTTCGCAACTGGGTGTGGACTGGCAGTTACAGACTACTATCTAATACAGCAAGCAATTTTACCTGTACACAATGAATTCCAGTATAAGCTCCAGACCTGTCCACTCATTTTACAAGGTTAGGTGGGGTCAAACATAATCTCAACATGATCTCAAGGGAACTCAAATGTGGCTAATGAATTGATTATCATTGCAGATCGCCATATATTTGTCCAACATTAGTTAACAGCACTGGTATGTAGATAAAGAGAGACAGCCCACAATTGCAGAAGCAAATGACAAAACTAGCATGTATCCAATTTATTTTGTATATTGCATGCCTGGGAAGCCAATACAACTCAACAGTCCATTGGCCTTGTTTGGTTTGAAGTTGCCATTGGAAGTTATATAGCAAAATTAGCATTTACATAGACAGCGACGCTTATTTATAAATGATAACCAAGTAGCACCTTCTTCAGTATGCCAAGAATGGGTTGACAGATATGGGCCATTACAAACCACAAATCTTATTGGTCAGATATCTTGTCTATTTCACATACACCTGTTTGTTATCCCTTCTCTGAAGGGTTAGAAGGGCACCACTGCATGACCATGGTAAATGGGGACCATTTTACAACACAATTAATGATGTGAAAATCATTTGGGGATGTTTCATTTCGAAATACCCCTAATTTTTGTGAGCAGAATAATACAGACAATAATGTTGAATTTTACTTAAGAAATCAAAAATACTTTGTCTCACTTAACAGAATGATAAAGTAGTTTAATAAATAGCAAAACGTTTTTTAATCTATCTGTATGTACCACCATATAGTTTAAAAATAGTTTGGTGACATCCCAAAAGGTGATGCAAAAAACATGGTTATTTGGGATGGTGGAATGTTATAAGTAAGGTGATTGTCCCCTTTTGCTGCTATAACAACCTTCCAAGAAGGCTTTCCACTATATTTTGGAGCAAGGCTATGAGGTCATGAGGTCAGGGAATGGTATTCTGCAAGTCAGGCCAATAAGTACTGGCTTACTGTTTTCACTTGAATTCATTTAACTGTGCCTGATAAACTTATGGTATAGGCCCTGTAAAGGCCAGCCAATTCCTCCATCAAAGTTGGTAAAGTTGACTTCTGGGATCTGATTTATTTATGTATAAACCTATGGTAATATTAAATTGTGAGGCACTGAGGCATTCACTTTATAATGTTAAAATATTTGGAAACCATTCATAATGTTACTGTTTTCCTATGGAGATTTCACATCTGTTTGCTTCTTATTATGAACCTTTTAGTGAGTGGGGCTGAAATAACAGAGATAACTAATTAGACGCATTAGCAACATTTCACCCAAAAATGTGTATGCATTATGTACTGTGCAAATGTCTTGGGCCACCATTAGATAAGAACTACCATGGTTTTCTCAATGGTACAATGATTGTATAATGGTATAATTAATTCTCAGTCTCTTTATCATAATACATCCAGAAAATACTGGAATTGTGTATGCATTATTCAAAACTGAATGAAAACAAACAGCTGTTTAAGATTGGCCTCCCCTTAATGCAGCATGTAGCAGCTTCATCAGGATGCTAAGTTGACTCTTCCACAGCCCGAAGAAGTTTGAGGTTTTTTATACCATGTTTTGTAGGGGAACAGGGTGAATAGGCTAACAAAGCTCACAAAGACTGAAATAAAGATCAGTGAAAAAGAGGTCCAGTCATCGACAGTATTTTATATGCGGACAGTGGTGGCCTAGCAGTTAAGGTACTGGACTATGGACCAGAAGGTCCAGGGTTCAAATCCCACCTCTGCCACAGTTGGGTCTCTGAGCAAGGCCCTTAACCCACAATTGCCTGGATTGTAAGACTGTATAAATTGTAAGTCGCTCTGGATAAGGGCATCTGTTAAATGACATAAAAGTAAATATTATAACATTGCAAAAACAACACATCTATTGGTTGACAAAGACTTTTGCACAGTACAGTATCCACAGTGTATAGGTATATAATGTCTGTATATGTACTTTATAATTTAAAAAAATAATAGGTGGGCATGTGTTAACACTGAATTTTTGCCACAAAATTAATTCTGGTACAAAGGTTTTTTTTGAATATGTGTTGATGGGATTCAACAACAGCCCTTAGGCTGCCATTATAAGTGAACTATGAGTCAACAGACTTTCTGCCTTTTATCTAAGCAAAATAATGCCTGTGAACTGTGGATTGTGGATATCGTTCATCCAGATGTGATGGATAGAGGTTAGGTGGAAAATTGGTTGAGTGCTCATTTAAAAGGGAGCATAAAGCCAGATAGTTATTTTCTGTAGTTAAAGTTGTTGTAGCAAATCTAAATAAATGCCTGTTATTGAGATCTATCACTTCTCCAGTATGAGAGAGAATCATACAGACTGTGCTGTGAAAATTACAGCTTACACTGAAATCAAGCCTGTGCTATGTCTTTTCTGCTGAACGTTTATCCGCTAATTCAAGTCAAAAATCTCTGGTAGAACACAGATGGAAAATGGAACAGGTTGAGCGAGAAAAAGAAAAGCAAGCAAGAGTGTAACACAGACCAGGGATTGGAGACAAACGCAGCTGCAGAGATCAGGTCAGCGTTTCTAAAAGAGTGAATAAATAGGGGGAAAGCTGATGAGCACCAGGTGTGAGTGATGAGAAGGACGTAGAAGGTGAGCAAAAGAGAGGTTGGGCGTGGTACACCGAGCAGTCAGCAGGTGTGACAGAGTGAATGTCAATGCACCAAAAGGAGGATAAATAGAAAGACTGAAGAGCAGGAAAAAGGGAAAATGAAAAAGCGTGAGAGAGAATGCGGGAAAGGGCAGACAAAGAGGAAGATGACTGATGACAATACCTTCAACTTCTCATTGAGGTGGAAGGATGGATGGGTGCATGGATTGACAGACAGATCAGGACCACATGAGTGAAGGACCAGAAGACATGAAAGAATAAAAGAGACAAAGCAGATATTTAAGAGTTAAATGTGTGTATGTATGTGTGAATGTGAGAACAGACAGGGTGTGTGTGTGTGTGTGTTTGATTCAGAGTATCCACACTGAACACATCCTTCATTACAAGGAATGAATCCCAGCTAAATAATGAAATAAGCGGAACAAAGGTTACACCGTCTGTGCCAAAGCTATGTTAAGCCATGGAGTAGATGCTAGGTGTTACATTCATTTGTGTACATGGATAATCTTGGCTTTGTTGCGAGTGGCGTTGTGCTAAATCCAGTGTTACTGCTGAAGTGAAGAGCAGATGCTAGGTAATTGTATTCAAAGCAATCCTCTAACCTGGCCCTGAAAATAATCTTTGCTTTGCTCTCAAAAAGAGCGCACACAAACACATACACACAACCGCTTGAGCTTCTGTAATTACTGTTATTATACTAACCTATTAGCACGCTAATGCAGTTCAGTATTTGTGTATGTATGTGGCTGCAATGAATTACCTGTGCGGTACACTCCATTCAGCCAGGAGACCGTGGATGGAGTGATAAGGGGAGGAATGAATGGGGCTGATGTGGATGAAGGAGTCGAGGTAGGAAGAGAAGACGAGGGAGGAAGGAGATCAGGAAAGAGAAAGTTGGAGAGAGTGGTGGTGAGGACAGGCTGAGAAAAAGAGATGGAACTAGAGGTAGAGGGTGAAGTTAAAGGAGAGCTAGAGAGTGAGGTGGAAGGAGAGACAGAAGGTGGGGTAGAAGAAGGTGAAGAGGAAGGGGAAAGAGCAGTTGAAGTTGAGGGAGCGTGAGAAGGTAAATTAGAAGGTGAGAGAGAGGGAGAGGTTGACGAAGGAGTGAAAGAAGAAATGGGGGTATGAGAGACTAATGAAGAAGGTGGAGATGATGTATCTGAGGGATTAACGGTAGTATAAGGAGAAAAGGTAGATGGAGAAAGTGAGGGAAGGAGAGTTGAGGGAGAGGTAGAGAAGGTCGCGATCATAAGATCATAATCCTCCAGGTCTTAGAGAAGGTATAGATAAAGACAAATAAAACGAAGGGCAGTAGTGAAGGTGCATAAGGAGGAATACGTTGATTGATGTAGATCAGGTAGAAGGAAGCAAAGGAAAATGGGCAAAGTGTGAACAGTTGTTGGTGCAAGGAAAAAAAGGAAAGGAAAAAAAAGTAAATTGAAAAAAAGAATGAATGTTTAAAGTCAAAAACAGAAAAAAGTGACATTTGAACAGAAACCTCATGTGCTGTTTGTCTTTTGCTCGCAGTCTTGTCATTACCTTGTACCAGCAAGATGTATGACCCGTCATTATCGCCAATGTTGTTGGCTGCGTGGCACAGGTAAACTCCATTATCCGATTTGTTCAGCATATCAAAGCGCAAGTATGCACCCTCAGCCCTCACCTGCGGGGGGAGCTCACCATCTTTCTTCTGCCAACGATATAGCATGGGCCTGAAAGGGTATAAATAAAGCTGATTAAGTTTAGGTTGTTTAAAACGGCGCGCCAACTTTATTAGAAATACATCTCAATAACAAAAGAAATATGTTAATCAAGACCACACTTACTGTAAAAACACAGGGAGTACAGTTTGGCATAGGTTATAGCTGAAAACATTTGGACGACTGTTTTTACTATTTGACAGTGGTGTCAGTATCACTAAGAAACCTAAGAAATTATTTGAAAGCCAGTATAACGTTTACTGATTCAATGTCATGAGAAAAACTAGGCATGCAATATAAGAAATTATGCTCTAAATTATAAGGCAGATTTATTTATGTAGCAGGAGCTTGGAGAGCAAAGAGCATGTTTTGGATGTATATTTTGGTTGTTCACACATTTTTTGTCTATATAGTGTAGCATCATTGACTCCTAGTTGGATCTTTAACAGTCCAAACCTTACTTTAATCCAAACCAAATTTCCATACTTCTTTTTCGGGTCACCTAATTCCCTAGATGCTTTAAAAACCTCTGAGGTAGGTTGAAATGGAGAGTCTACCAGAGAAGACCCCAGACCTTGGAGGATATGAAGGATACCTTCTATTGTGAAGTGAGTCTGATTCGTTGCACTGTAATATTACAGAAGACTTACTGCTGTTGTGTTATGTACTAAGTGCTAATGCCAAACACAGAGTCCCATTATTACTTATTTAGTATTATTTTTTAAAAACTTATTTAATTCTGGAGCTAACTCTGTGTGAGGTCATGCGTATTCTGCAGTACATTTCTGTAACCGAAGTCTTTTTCATTATTACCCGTAATCATCCCGAAACCTACAGTGTTGTAAAGCTAACAAAGGCTTGTAATGGCACTAGAGAATGTCAAGGAATAAATCATGAAAATTGAGTTTGACTAAATAATAAATGCGATAAACATTGAAGTGCTAATACAATGAGTACGGATGTTTAAACAGAAGGTTGCCGCATGCTGTGTAATTAATGATAATGCATGCATGGAAGACTCATGATGGGCTGACCACTGTGAGGCTCTTACTGGGATATGCTGAGACAGAGGGAAGCTGCCATACCTTATATATACTACACAGATCAATAGATTAAAGTACAGATTGTAGCAAAGCAAGGAGCCTCAAGACACAAATGTGCTTTAGAATTGGCTACAAACAAAGAAGCCCGGATGCCAGGGACATCGATACCGTTTTACTCTAGGCAACAATACATTAGACCACACAAGGCTGTACAATTACTTCAGCCTCATCATTACTGCATTGGGAGATTCAGTATGTCAATAAATTTACTAAAGCAAGAAGCTCACAGAGCATCCATACAGCCACAACAAATTGGTGCAAATTGTTTGGGCTGGGTAACACAAGCCATTGCACAGTATGGTGATGCAAAGTAAAACCACGTTTATCTACACTGCACATTCAAAGACCGAAGCGCTGCACAATACATACGAAGTAACACATGCAGCATGTTAAAATTCATAAAAAGCTGTAATTTCTTAACTAGAATGAAGCCATAAATCACCTTTATGTAGAATTGTTACAAGTGACATGCAGTATGTATCTTATATTAGTTGTTTGTTTATCTTATATCTGTTCTCGTCTCATTAATTTGTGTAGCTTCAGCCCCCTGATAGCTCTTCACCGGCCCATGTTGGAAACCAATGCTGTAGGCACTGTTATACTGAATACTGTGGAGAATAAACAAGATTTTAAATTGGATTTTTAAATGTGTGTGCATGGTTCTATTATTTTTAGACAACAGCAGAAATGCCACTATCACTTCGAAACCTCATGAGCCTTATGGATTATTTAAAAGCAACTGGTTATATTCTAGTCATGCAATATGTTATGAGGTGGTATATACAGTGTATTGGAATTGTACCACTTGAGCGCAAAAGAAACAAAGAAACAAAAACAACCTTAACCACAACTCTACTCTCATTGGTAACCAGTGCCTGGGTTGCTTTCTCCAGTTTTTTCTGTAAGAAGTCAGGAGACATGTACACGTATCTTGGAATAGCTGTATCTGTGACAAGATTGACTGACAGATTTCCAAGTAATAGGAGCAGCATTTTCTAAACCTGCAAATGACAAGACGTAGTTTTACAACAGCCCTTATCTGGAAGAAGCTGCCTTTCGTAAGACACTTGTCACCGAAATACTTTTTTTTTGCATACATGTGTACATCAGCCAGGAGTGGCTTCAGATTGTCAGATATAGCTCCGTCAGAGTCAGGATTTTCAAATACAAAAACAGCCCATGTCTATCTAGTGGTAAATTAAAGAGCTAGGATGTACAAGAGAAACTAAATTGGGCCCATAATGGAGCCTTGAGGCACTGGTTAAAGGTTAATTACGGTACACAGACAATCCAGTTTATGAATGTTTTGGAAGTACTATAATAATGGAAGATTGTGGTAAGAACAGAAATTGCATCCAACTTTGGTGCATGGAGTAAAACCTTGTTGGTTTTAATTTAAGTCAACAACCTGAGATGCAAATGCTATTGAGTCTCACTAGAAATGCTTAGACATGGAACTAATGCTTGTACTTAGTCACAAAGCATTACTGGTAATCCTCCAAGACAAAAGCTTGCCTCAACTGAATTCCGTTAACGGAAGATTCATATCAAGACTGTTCTCTGCCCTGGCACCCAGGTGGTGGAATGAACTGTCAAAAATGCAGAGTCTCCTCTTGTCTTCAGGGGTGACTAAAAAACACCTCTTCCCTTTTAAATGAAGACTGAAAAGACATGTTTATCTACTAGGAAGAATACACAGCACTTCTGTAAATCTGGATAAGGGCTTTCTTAGAGCTTTCTTCTAAATGCTGTAAATGTAAAATTCTAGATAACAAATGATTGCATGATTCTTTTTGGTCTTATCTCACTGTTGTCATGTTTGTCATTTTATTGATGCTGTTGTTGCAGTCCAAATTACGAATAAATACCAGATTCCTTATCACATGCGTTCATAAGATTCAAATATGGGAAACATGCAGACACTGGGAGTATACTCCAAGTGCCAGACACCAGCTCAGATCAATGGGAAGGGTTGATTTGGGGCCCCAGACATAAAACATGTGCCAACCCTACTACACAGTGATATGCTGTGCTAACCCTAGGCACGTGAAAGAGGAACATCATGTGATTCCAATAAGGACTATGCGGTTAGCAGCGACGTGTAATGCAATTCTTTACCAGTAGGTGGAGATATGCAATTGCATTCTGTTGAGACAAGGGTTTACATGCACTGTGGCTGATCTGATCCCCTTAATATATGCCAGTTTTAAACACACTAAGTCATAACTCATAACTGCCCCAAATCCTGACCTTCACTATATCCTGTACAAAACCTCCTGCTTCTACTGTTAAATCATCCTGTAATCAAAACCAGTAAACAATCTACCCTGTGTATGCTGCTAATCTAATTTCACCTTCATAATCAACCCCTATATCTAACACTAATCCAGTCTCACTCTGGACATAATCTACACCTAATCTACCATGTGCCTAATCTCACTTTACTCTTCCAACATACCTACAACGACATTCCATTTGACAATTTACATAATACCCATAAACCTACAAACAAATTTGACCCCTTTTCAGGTCTGCCTAACTACCTAACAGCTAATTGCAGATAAATGCACAATCAACATTCTTTTCATGCACAATATGCACACAAGCAGCAAAAGACTGCTTTTATTCCTGTATTTCTTCTATATTTTAGAGCCGAAGATCTAAGCCCAAACCTGATGGGTTCAGTCGATTTCGGGCTGGACATCTATCATTTTGTTCAGGCTCGCACTCCAGTTTGTGCTGTAAATGAGCAGTCAGGTCACATGAAGCTTCATGTGAAATCTATCTTGATTTCTGTTGATTTAATTTGTCAAGTACATTATTCATTAATGAAATTATGTTAAAATGTATAAATGACTCATTCTTGACAAAAGGCAAAAGAGTGTGCGTGCGTACCTTTGAATAGCGTTGTGCGTACCTTTGAATAACAACGGGATGTAAATGGGTTCTCACGCACGCACGCACACGCACACACACACACACTCTCTCTCTCTCTCTCTCTATATATATATATAAACATAAACTAATATAATAACAGCATCTGGAAGCTAGACCCTTCTATAGTCTTAATCAGGAATGATCTTTTTGGAATTGTAGTAGCCAGTAAACACTTTTATCAGAATGGCAACAGGTTGAAAAGGCTAAAATGTACTAAGGTTCAAAAATGGAATGAATATGAATATGAACCACGGATCTTGGAGCAACATGCGCCACTGTGCCATCCATATGACAAATAAACCCCATCACACTGCATATAATCTTACCCTAACCTTTGAAACTAAGCTTAATCTTAAAACAGATTTATCTACACCTACAACTAGCCTTATAATCCCACCATCTACCCCTACATCAGCCACTAACCTTAATCTTAAAATGTAACTCAACTACCCCTACATTGACAAGTAACCTTACAAAACCCTGTACATAATCTGTCCCTACTTCTGCCCATAATCTTAGTCTCAACCTGTACATAATACCTATAATCTCACTGGAGAATGTTTTCAAATATATGGCCTGTTATTTCTGAAATTGTTAAAGCAGCAAACGAAAGTCGCTAATAGTGTTACAGCATACATTAGATTTATGTTATTGCTTTATAACAGAAGGCTTCAACAGTTATTTATTTTTACAAGCATATGTTGGACGGTATATATACTGCTCACAAAAATTAGGGGATACTTCAAAATGAAATATCCCATAACAAAATATCCACAATTTTTTGTGAGCCGTGTATCTTACATAATTTCAAAGCAATAACAAAAACAGCAGAGACAAGACAATTTTAAAGCTCTATACTTACAATATCGATTTACATCAGTGTTTGTCAGCAGAGGGTTTCAGCCCATTTGTTTGTTTTGTGCAATGAAAGTCTGAAGCTCACAAATTAAAAGCAGAAGAAAATGTGTGGAAAAATCTTACAATTTCATTTAAACAAGCTATTCATTGAGGGAGGAATGGTGTAAGTAAATCCAAGAGAAGTGTGAGAGTTTCAAATATAACTGCTCTACATTTACTACTTCATCAGAGGTTTCTCAAAATTAGGTACAGAGAACGTAATTACACAAATTACACAAAAAATATTATAACTGGAAATTTACTTGTTGGGGAAAATAATCCAATATTACATATCCTTTAGCAGCATAAGTAGGTTCAAGGATTAAAAGTCACGTTGAACAGAAAATTGTTTAGAAAATAGGAAATAGAATAGAGATTCAGGTGTTTTCAATCGATGAGGTGACAATCAAATGTGAGTGTTCATCCTGTTGTTTTTAAAGAACATCTATCAAAGTTTGATCTTCACAAAAATGTTTCTTGTAGTGTATCAAGACACGAAAAAAAAAAGAAATTTCTAAGGGCATCAGAAAGAAATTTGATTTTGTTGATGTTCATCAGGCTGGAGATGGTTACAAACTCCTTTCGTAAGAGTGAGATGTGAAACGTGGTGGTGGTAGTACTACATACAGCACTGATAGAACAATGAATTCTGAATGATTATAGCAAACCCTAAAGATATAATATCTGGATTTCTGTGCAAAATTGATTTTCATGAGATGTTGGTCATGCAGCAAGACAACGACCATAAGCACAGAAGTAGTTCTTCAAAAGAATGGTTAAAGAACAAGAGGTACCTAAAGGCACCTTAATCCAACACAAAGCAATTATAATCCCCAGCAACATCCCATAGTTGAAGCTGTTTTTTATTTTTTTTTACAGAGGAATGGGCTACAAGTTGATGTGCAGAACAGATTTTAGAGGTGCTGCTCACTCTTCTGCACTCACACACATATTATATTATTTCTGCTTAATACAAATGACCAAGTATCATTGTCTCATTTATTTAATTGAGTTCTTGTAATCTAAACATTTCTAACAGGTTCACAAACTTTGCTTAAGTAAATCCTGCAGAGATATTAACGAGTAAAGACAGCTATTATGCTGCTGGTATGGGAAACAAGGTTCCATCTCAGAATCAGTCCCACCGAGCTATGAGCTGTGCATATTTGACGTCAGTTAATCAAACTATATCTAAAAATGTAAGCATATAATTTGGGAAGCTGTAATTTTCTGCTAGCAATTAAGAAGATTTTGCTCATGGGGGGGAAAAAAAGATAGAACTTTTTATGTAGCTGCTTTGTTCTGACTCAGAATCAGATGGCAGGGTTTGGAGGTGAGTTTTTTTTTCTAATCACGCTCATTTAAGTTGCTTCATTACTCAAGTTTCAATCACTTATATATAATGGAGTGAACTGCAAGGGATAAAAAGACTAGAATATGTAAATAAATCAATGTGCTTCAATATACGCTCTGCTAGTTCTTACGCAATATTATATCAAAAACAATATTAATAATACTACTAAGGAATATAATACAGAAGCAAACTACATTACTTCAAACAGTACCACAATATAGGCTATAATATTTAATAAGGGATTTATAGAGCCTTGCTTAAGATTAGCAAGTACGTTCTGAACTTTTAATACACAACCAGATGAGAGCCTAATTGAATTACACAAACAATGTTATTAATCATAAAAAATCCTAACATTGACCTTTACCAGAGGTCTTTCTACCCAATCCTTAAACTTAAACATCATAAAAGCAAAGGTAAACAGCCATCTCAGACGCACCGAAGCCCTATCTTGGCATTTAGATGACATTTTTGAATTTCCTTTTGTGAAATCTCATTCTTTGTTTCTCTTGCTTTTGTACTTTCACTTGTGTGCCATAAAATAGAATTTTTCTGCTGATTTTGCCAAATAAAGCTAATGGTTACACTAAGGCTGCACATATCTGTGAATATACCGTACTGTGTAAAATCGCCTGTGTTTATTTTGTGCTTTGTGAGTATTTGTGCAGGTGTGGGTGTTTGTCCATAATACTTCATGTTGAAATAGAGCCCAGATCAGATGAGAACCAGGATCTGCCATGACAGCATAAAGGATGGAATGCTGTCCCAATATTTACTAAATCATACTTTTCTTATATGCATATTGGCCAAGGGGGAAGAGACTCTAAAAATCTGAACGATAAACGATTTTAAATTCACCAGGTTAAAGACAACCCCAAATAAGAACGTTGGGAGAGTATAGAAAACACGACCTTACTTTGAGTTTTATTTAATTGCAGACTGTATGAACCGGAGATATTTCAGGTTTTGTCTGGTCAGCTTCATTTAATTTGTTAATAAACATTCATTTCTGCATTTCAAGCCTGCAATACATTCCAAAGAAGTTGGGACAGGGACAATTTAGAGCTAGTAATAAATTTTAAAAACGTAAATTATAATGCGTTTTATACAAGTGATTGTAATCATGAGTTGGTACAAAGGCTGAGACTTCGATGAGATGGCCAGAGGATCTCCTGTGTGTTAGCAAATTCATGACAAAATAACTGAAACTGAGAAACCTCAAAAAACGATTGCAAGGAATTTGTATGAATCTCCCTCTGCCGTGCCTCATATCAATAAACAATTACGGGAATCTGGAGATACTGCATCAAGAACTGCTGATCAACAATTGCTGATGGGTAAGGGATTACTTTATCAAACATTTATAAAGCACAACAATGAAGAGTTACATTCACAAATGCCACTTAAAACTTTACTGGGTGAAAAAAATCCTCATGTTAACCATAATAGAAGTTTGACGTCTCTGAGCTTCTGGGCATCAATAATGGACCATCACACAGTGGAAACATATGGTGATCAGGTGAATCAGCATTTCAGATCTTTTTGGGGAAAAAAAACCAACGCTGTGTGATGAAAATGAAAAGGACCAAGTCCAGGGTCTTTCATGGTACGGTACTGTATCAATGCCCTTGGTAGAGGTCATTTATTCTTCTGTTATGGCAACATTAATGCAGAAAATTACATTAAGATCTTAGAGCATATGTTTCCCTTATTATCTTTTCTAGGGATGGCCATGCATTTTTTAACAAGATAATCCAAAACCACGTGCTGCATACAATACAGTGAGTACGGAAAGTATTTAGACCCCTTTAACATTTTCACTATTTGTTTCATTGCAGCCATTTGCTAAAATGTTTTCATTTTATTTCTCATACACTCAGCATCCCATCTTAACTGAAAAACATGGCATCATGGCATTTCTACAGACATAGAAATGTGTGTAAATTAATTAAAAAAAGAAAAACTGAAGTATCACATGGTCATAAGTATTCAGCCCCTTTGCTGTGACACTCATATTAAACTCACAAGCTGTGCATTTCTTCTTATCCTTCTTGAGATGGTTCTACTGCTTCATTGAAGTCCAGCTGTGTTAAATTAAACTGATTGGGGTTGATTAGGAAAGACACACACCTGTCTATATAAGAGCTCACAGTGCATGTCAATGTAAATGAGAATCTTGAGGTCGAAGGAACTGCCCAAAGAGCTCAGAGACAGAATTGGGGCAAGGAACAGATCTGGCCAAGGTTACAAAAACATTCTGCAGCGCTCAATGGCCACTCAGTGGCCTCCATAATCCTTAAATGGAAGAAGTTTGGGACGAAGTTTGGCTCGTTCTAGACCTGGTCGTCCAGCTAAACTGAGCAAACGTGGGAGAAGAGCCTTCACTATCACTGCAGCCCTCCACCTGTCAGGGCTTTATGGCAGAGTGGCCCAACAGAGCTGAAAGCCTGCATAGAGTTTGCCAAAAAACACATGAAAGACTCCCAGACAATGAGAAATAAGACTAAACTGTTTGACGTTATCCAGACATATCCTGGAAGAAAACCTCTTTCAGAGCGCTCAGAACCTCGGACTGGGCTGAGGATTCACCTTGCAACAAGACAATGACCCTAAGCACACAGTTAAAATAACAAAGAAGTGGCTTCGGAACAACTCTGTGACCGTTCTTGACTGGCCCAGCAAGAGCCCTGACCTAAACCCAATTGAGCATCTCTAGAGAGGCCTGAAAATGGCCGTCAATCAACGTTCACCATCCAACCTGACGGAACTGCAGAGGATCTGCAAGGAAGAATAACAGAACATCCCCAAATCAAGGTGTGAAAAACTTGTTGCATCATTCCTAAGAAGACTCGTGGCTGTACTAGCTCAAAATGGTGCTTCTACTAAATCCTGAGAAAAGGGTCTAAATACTTACGACCATGTGATATTTCAGTTAAAATTTCTACATGTCTGTTTTTTTTCTGTCAAGATGGGATGCTGGGTGTACATTAATGAGAAATAAAATGAACTTTTTAGATTTTAGCAAATGGCTGCAATGAAACTAAGAGTGATAAATTTAAAGGGGTCTGAATTCTTTCCGTACCCACTGTATCTCACAAAAGTAAGTACACCTCTCACATTTTTGTAACTATTTTATTTCTATATCTTTTCATGGGACAACACTGAACATGTAACATTTTCATACAATGTAAAGTTTGTCTACAGCTTGTATAACAATGTACATTTGCTGTGCCTTCAAAATAACTCAGCATAACATAACATATAACATAACATAACATAACATAACATACCATAACATAACATTTACACTGTTATACAAGCTGTAGACTGACAAACTGTACATTGTATCAAAGTAAAAAAATAATACATATAAAATACTTGAAAAATACCTAAAAAATGTGAGGGGTGTGTCACATTTGTTAGATACTGTATATTACAAAGGCTTGGCTGCAGAAGAAGAGGGTGCAGGTACTGGACTGGACTGGACTGGACTGGCCAGCAGTCCTGACCTGTCTTCTCAAGAGAGAATGTGTGGAGAATTCCAACCTGTACTGTTGCACATCTTAAGACAAGTTTCCATGAAGCCTGGATTAAAATGACACCTAAAACACTATATCGCCTGATATGATCTGTGCCAAAACATATTTTACATGTGGTGAAAACGAATGGCAGCATTACGAAGTGGTACTTTTTTAGACTGTGTTGAAACAAATGCAATTAAGTTGACAAGACAAAACGATACATATCTGAGGTTCATACTGGCCACAATGGAATCGGAGTCAAAGTGAATGTAAGAAACACTGTATTTTTTATATGTATTATTTAACTATTCCAACTACTTCTGATTTGGGGTTGTAAGAATATTTCATTAATTCCATTAATAATATAGATTCCATTACAAGTACTTAATACGTGTTAATTATTGCGCCATTATTTCTTGAGAAATAAGAAATAAACTACAAAACACCTAAATGAAGACTTTAAAAACCAAATCAAGCAGCTATGAGATGAATCATGACCTTGAAGAAATTCATTATTAATATGGGGTGTAGACCAAAACCATGCAGCTGTGAGATTAATCACAACCATGAGTCAATTATTTATTACATTTTAAAAAACATGAACCAAACTAAGCAGCAAAGAGACAAATCATTATTATTTATCATTATATTATTGTGAAAATGACAAGTTTTAGAGTATATTTTATCTTTTGAAAAGAACCATTTCCACCATTTCCATTCTAGGATCAGAGTTTTAAAGATGCGTAGCGCAGAACACCCTCTTTTGAAAGTATAGGGTGAACACTGTCAGTGTATTTTTGTATTTGTCAGTATTGCATGATGGTGGCGTTAGTCTGTTTTTACTCCCTATTCCTATTCTTATTTAGGTATTTTCTAATCTTTCTTTAGTATATGTTCATTGTTTATTAACTTTCTATAAAACTTGTATAGGCAAGGCGTGATTCTATTAATCTCTTCACCACTCTACAACTGCTTTTCAGCAATAAGATAATTACATTTTCCACTGAATAGAACATAAGCTGACTCGGTCTACAGAAAAAATGGCTGATTTTTCATCATCACCATCCATCCTGCGCTCACCCATGGCCTTATGCGATGGATTTTTTCAAATTTGTCCAACACAGGAAGAATTCTGATATATTCAAACATCTGCTAGGCCTGCCTGGGGTACTCACCCTTTAACCCTTTAGGAAGTTCCCGTCAAACCTAAAGTAGCATTTAGACATTAGCATATTCTTTTTTATTATTTTATTTAGCATACGTTCCCTATTCTGTTCAGGACAGCATATTTAGAATGACATAAAACAAATCATGTAATTTTAACCATACTACAAAGACATACTTTCAATATCTAAATACAGTACTCTGCAAAAGCTTTGGACTGTAGAAGGTTCAATTTAGCATACCAATGAAGCTGCCAGATTCTGAACTGCTGAAAGTGTGAGGGGAGGTCACACTAAATACTTGTCACTGTAGTGTATAGACTATAGTCTTTTCTGGATACAAATGTCTTGTATTTTCTTGTTTCATTCTAATAGACAGACTGCAAAAATGATATGTGGTCATTATGTCGGTGCATAAAACAATATTATATCTAATTTAATGATGGCCTAAAACTGAATCCTTCTATCCAAGTGGAAATGTAAACTGTATCTCTGTTTCTCTTAAGAATTAGGTCTCTACTTAGTCACTGATTATTAGACATAGCGGGCAATGTTTGATGTGTAGTGAGCATAAGAAGCCTTTAAACGGTTCTCCTTCTTTTTAAAGCTAAGTGATTGCCTCAGTCTCTGTCTGTCTGTGCACCTATTTAGCTGTTACAAAGCCTTTTCCTCATGCAGAGCACAGACTCGGACTACTCAGAGTTCAAGTCAGATAGGGTGAAGAAGTGTGTGTGTGAGAGAGAAAGAGAGAGAGAGAGAGAGAGAGAGAGAGAGAGCAAAAGAGAGAATGAAACAAAGAAAGAAAAAAACCAATGTGAAAACAGTGTGAGAGAGTGAGAAAATTAAAAGAGACAAGGAGAAGATAGGAATGAAAGAGGTGATCCGAGCAAGTGAAGAAAAGAAGAGAGATCAATAAGCTGACCAACTCAAACTTCATCTATAATGAACGACTGTTGGCATGGGAGTAGGTATGTGTGTCATTGTGCATGTGTGAGTGCAAGTTCTTACTCCGGATTTCCGTTGCCCAAGCAGTGCAGAAAAAACTTTTCTCCCTCTCTGGGCAGATCACTCTCAGGTGTAATCGAAACACTCGGGGAGACTTGTGGAAAGATGCCCACACACACACGCACACGCACACGCACACGCACACACACACTTTATTTTAATGAATTATACAAATTATTGACTTATGACTTATACTAAGAAAATAATAAAACCACACTGATTTGACTCATGATGCAAGTCAAAAGGAAGCAAATGAATACAAGGAATACACTACACAAGCAAATTCAAGAAGAAATTCAATTCCAATTTCTAATATTGGACCTATAAATAAAATATGGATTATTTTGTGCTCCCTTGTTGTTTGTGGGTTTGGGTGCTAACAGGCTACATTGCATAACCACACATTCTCCCTTCCATAGCAGTAGAAGACCACATTGGCTGCCAGTCGTGTCAGCCCTGAACAGGCTACTGATACTAGAGTTCTCACAGGTTCACCAAAATTGGACAACAGAAGATTGGAAAAATGTTGCGTGATCTGACGAGTCTCCGTTTCTGTAATGGCATTCAGATGGTCAGAGGGTTAGAATGTTGTGTAAACAACATCAAAGCATAGATCTATATCGCCTTGTATCAGAGGTTCAGGATATGCTGCTGGTGGTTTAATGTTGTTGGGGACATTTTCTTGATGAACTTCTGGCCTCTGAAGGCTTACCTAAGTATCGTTGCAAACCATGTTCATCGCTCAAATGGCCTTCACAGTCAACAAATCTCAATCCAATAGAACAAATTTGGGATGTGTTGTAACAGAAGATTCCCATCATGGATGTGCATCTGAAAAATCTGCAGCAGCCTTATGACGTTCTCATGTCAATATAGGCCAAAATCGCAAAGGAAGGTTTCCAGGACTTTGTGGAATCTATACTACAACTACCAGTACTGTCTAGCAAGACTTACAGAAGTGAGCAGCCAAGGACCTTGCTGAGTTTGAGATTTGAACCCAAAACATTCTACATAATAGAACAGAGAGATCCGATCAGTCTAAACCCCCAATTCAACACTGTATGAACTGCAGGCTCCCATATTTAGGACTCACTAACTGGGAAAAATAAGCACAGGAGCAGAAAACAGCCAAAGAATAGTCCAAAACCAGAGAGGAAAAAACCTTGATACTTTGTAAAGTACTGATTTAGTCAGGAATTGTGAATACCTGTAGAGAAGTGAATGAAATAAGAGACAGGTGAGTACAGTTATTAAGCTGATTTATAGGAGTGCTGCAGGAATGGTTCTTGGTCAGAAGTGTAGGCATGAAAATAATTCTGTGAAATAAAGTCTGGGTCCTGGATGTAGAAGCTGTGAGCGTGACAACAGAACATTTGGCATTTGACATTTGGCTTTGCTTGGGTGCACCTCTCTCCCACGATTACTGCAAGTCGACACAAGTGCTATGTTCAGTAAGATCCCCATAAAACAGACAATGCAGAACCATGTATGTTTTGGTTGTATCAAAAGTACTATTGTAGAATTCAAATAGTATATTATTAATCAATTATGCACTTAACTGTCTATTATTGGCATACCTGACTACAAACTATCATGCGCTTACCTAACTACTAATGTATCACTAGTCTAGAGGACTTCTTATCGTGATCACAACGAGGTGGGAAATCGACCCCACTATTCAATCAAGCTACAAAAAGTTTTGTTCCATACTGCACTGTCCAGTAAAACAGCAGCAATAGGCAATTATGTATAGCAAGTTTTGGGGTAAACTGGTTTCAGTACTTTTCTCAGTAGAGGTAAAAAAAGGTCAAAATCATTATAAGAGGCAATCGCACCGATGCAGCCCTGAGATAGACAAAGCCATTTCTCTTTGACATCACATTAAATTATGCAGTTGTGTGGCCCTACAGGACTTGGGTTTTACAGTGTATGCATGTGTTTCTTACACTGCACATTGAGAGGCTGCTCTGTCTTCTTCTCTCCGTTGGCGATGGACGGGTGGTTCACAGCACAGCCGATCATAGCATTGTTATCATTCCTGGTTACAGAGAGTGTGATCTCACTTGTCACAGTGTATGTGGGCTCATCAGGGTTTGATTCCACCACATTGGGACGGCCTTCACACACACACACACACACACACACACACACACACACACACACACACACACACACACACACACACACCACAAGACACAAATGGCTAAAATCAGTCAGGAATTTTTCTATTCAAAATTGCCACCTCCAATTCAAAGCATAAACTAAAAATAAAAACATGTCAATTAAATCATTCAATGTTATTTATTTTAGTGCTAGTGGATTTAAATAAACAGTATATTTTCTCCGAATATATAGTATAGAAAGAGGTGTGTCAGTGTATTCAATGTTTGGTCCATGTTATCAACTACTATTCTTCTCTCAAATCCTTTTTTAAACCTTATAAGGCAAGCTGCTCACGACCTGTCTGGTAGTGTTTATTAAAAATACATGTATTTTTCATCAGTGATTATTGTCAACACTTTTCCTTTTCTCTGATGTCTGTTCTCTCACTATTTACCTGTTTTCTCAAACCAACTATATATCACCATCTCTGTCACAGATAAGCTCCAGTGAAGTAAGAAGTGATAACGTGCATGAAAAACATGAATAACATACCCGGATACGAGATAAGTCAGGCTAGAAGGGTCAAGCTGAGTGAAGAAAATGTGGTAGTGCAGGAAAACATACTGCAATTATAGACAATTTAATATACAGGGGTTTTTTTTTTGGCTTGATGAACAGCTCTGTAAGTGGCAGGTACATTAAAGCAGTTACCCAGCAGTACCAAATTTTAGCCCTATGTGGCAGGTGGACAGATGTTAATTTCAGGCACTGCATGGAATGGAATCACAATGATATAGATTGCCTGCACACATGCTTTAATGAAAATGTGCTAGCTCTCTCTCTCTCTCTCTCTCTCTCTCTCTCTCTCTCTCTCTCTCTCTCTCTCTCACACACACACACACACACACA
>JAUZST010000171.1:59982-72016 GCA_034779995.1 Parotocinclus haroldoi | reverse complement strand
GGTGGGTAGCACCGCTACTTCACAACAAGAAGGAAGAAGGTCCCAGGTTCAATCCCATGTCTTCCCTGTGTCTGCTTGGGTTTACTCCGGGTACTCCGGTTTCCTCACACAGTCTAAAGACATGCATGTTAGGTTCATTTGTGTTTTTAAATTGCTGCATACCAGTCCCAAGCCCGGATAAATGAGGAGGGGTGGAGAAAGCAATGGCAAACTACTCCACTATCCTGCCGAAAAACTTCATGGATCACATCGATGAAAGACAGAAATGTGTGGAGATCGATGATCCATCTAGTGACCGAGAATCGGCCGTGACTGTAGGGTTAATCCATCCATATATATATATATATACAGTATATATAATGCATAGGGAGCCCAGGTCTTATCCATATTACGCTGATTCAATGTGATCACCGCAACAAACCTCAATGAACATATAATATTAACAATGTTAAAGTGAGTCTTCTCTTTTTTAAAGTGAGCCCTTCAATGCTTACTGTATAATCATAAATCAGATGTATGAAATCTCAGTAAATATTGTTTATTGGGAAATTATCTGAAAGGAATCTAGTTCCAGCCTTGCAATGAGTGACCATGAAAGATCTTTTCTTAACTACAGTATGTGAGAGGATGTCAGATTTCATATAGTGTATGAGCTGCTCCAGTTTAGTAATGTTTTGTTGAAATTCATATAAATATGTTATCTTTGGATTATTATTTGTATTCTTAGCCAAGGTCTGAAAATGCATATTCCTTGTTATTGAGCAAAAAATGATTGTTATTGTTGCAAAAAATATTTGATTTGGAATTTGTCAGTAATTTATAGAATAACGCAACAGCATTCAATTTCTCTCAAACCTACAGAGTACCTTTCCACAGTAAAACGGGTCGATTTGGAGTGGTCACTTCATTTTTTTTACCAGAGCTGTATATGTGAACTGAAATGAATTATATGTTATTTTTGAGTCTGACATTTTAATTTTGTTCTCCTTCTTCCTCCCCCAGTTTGGTCTTGCCAATTTCTAAATTCTCTCAACATTCTCTAATTACATGTACACCCCCTTAAGTGTATTAGTAGGGTCACAGGTCAGATGGTGCCTCCATAAAACTTATGGCTACCAACTGTTTCTTTTGGATGGGAGGCAGCAGTCTTCAATGTCAAGTATGAGTCTACACGCACATATGTACTACGATCCATGGATCTTCCACCTTTGCTGGCCCCTCGGTCAGTCTATGTAATAAACATACAGTATGAAATCACTGTCTGTGAACAAATGTAAATAGATTTGATTTAGTGAGTCATTGTTGTACATTAAATGTACAATTAAAAAGCACATGCTCACTATTTTATGGAATATAAATATGAAAAGTGTAGACTATATACAAAAGGGGGCTGGGCGCTCTGGCAGGGAAATGACCCCTTGTTTGGCCTTCTCTCTCTTGGACATGATGAATCGTGTCTGTGCTGTATCTGTCCAACATGAAGCATCAGCGAAACTCTGTAGTGTTCTACTGTTTCAGACTTCTGCACCCAAGCACCACCTCTGATATGTCTCAACTTCTCCATTGTTTTAGTCTCCCAAACTACATGCTGAATGGTATGTAAAATTAATATTTAATAATAGTGACCAGTTATACTATACTATACTATACTATACTATACTATACTATACTATACTATACTATACTATACTATACTATCATATTTGTACGTATAATTTAGTGCATTGTATGTGGTTGGAGATATGGGTGTATGAATAATACTGAATATTTATATATATTTATATATACTAATATATGTGGTGATGTTCCACTGGCACATACATATACACACATATATACATATACATAGTCCTTACCTTAACATCAGTTACTTAAAGAAAATCTCTTGACTCTTGACTTGAGTTTCTATATGAAAAGCAGATAATCTGATGGGAACCTGAAATATTTCTACATTTGGTCCCCAGAATGTACCATAAACACACACACATACACACACAATCTTGGTAATCTTTTTTTTTTCCAAGAGTTTCCATTAAGATTTCACGAATGCTATACCTACAACTAACAGTTACATCACTTTTATATTTTATATGTTGACAGCTTGAAGCAGGATAGACTGGTGTCTTTTATGGACATTTTCACTGGTATTTCTGGTATTTATTCCCACCTGCTTTGTGGAGTGAAAATCTAAAGTAGACCTCTGGTGTTTCTGGCCTCACCTTTGCTCGTCCTCATGCAAAATGGATGTGTCTCTTGTAAACTGTATATGACATAAGTATGACATTTCACAATTACCAAGGAATCACTACCATCCCTCCAACCTCTCTATGTACCCTTTAAATTTAACAGTCTACACTTGCAACTTGTATTCTCATTTTGTCAGTCAATAATTGGCATTTGGGCTATCATGTCATACCAGAGCTGTATTTCTGGTAAGGGACTCTTCCACAGGTGGAATATTCAACCTTTATCATATTTACTAAAGTTACTTGGTCTGTCTCTTTTATTTTGTACACTTAACTTTTTGTTATGTTTTGTCTAGGGGTGGGACTTTAACACGTTCATTTCGATTAATGAATTACAGGGAAAATAACAAAATAAAAAAATCTTTTTTTTTTCTTTGCAGATTATATTGATGCACAATGTGATGAGCATGATGGAAGAGGCTACGCAGGTGGATGGGAAATTTAAATACAAGAAACTTCCAGATGGAAGTACAAACAAAAATGTTGTTATTTGCACTTTATGCAGGAAGGAGTTTGCTTATCACAGGAGCTCTTTCACCCTTCGTTACCACCTCAACGCTAAACATGTTGGGGCTAGCGCACAGGTCAGTAATGTTAACTTAGCTGCTAAATGTGATTACAGTGTCGCCAGTCAACACTCGACCACATGTCAGGGTTCACATTCAGAAACCAAATGTCAAAGTCCACGTCAGACAAATTGACCAATTCACTGACGAGATGGATTACTGTGAACTGCAGACCGCTTTCTGTGGTCAAAGATAAAAGGTTACAAGAGCTGATGCGTCAGCTGATGCAAGTTACGAACTGCCATCCAGAAAGAAATGTTGAAAAAAAATCAAAATAAAATAAATAAATACATAAAAATTTAAATAAATACAAATTTATAATGAGAGCAGTTGAAGTCAATCAGTACTTTGGCATTTTTGGCCAGAATTTTCAGTGTTCCGAAAAAAGTTTGCTCTGTGTTTTCTGCACTGTGTAGTAGACTATTGGGAAAATAAACAAGATTTTGAAGTTTAAGCTTATGTTTATTGACTCATTTATCGTCCAAACTGAAATTAATATTTCTCATGTTAAATATTGAAATGTGATTAAAATGTGATTAATTAATTACAAAGCTCCTGATTAATTACATTAAGTAGTAGAAGTAGTAACTCCATGGTTTGGACATTAGGAGACGATGTCCTTTCAAAGGACTCATTTTTCAATCAACTTGAATATAATTTAGTTTATTTTTTAACTACTAATTTAAATGGTATTATTTAATTTACATTGTTATTTACCTATAATTTAATATACTTAATAAGTATTTATTTAATTAACATCTCGGCCACCCATGGAGGACGGCTCCCCCTGTTGAGTCTTGGTTCCTCCCAAGGTTTCTTCCTTCTACTTTCAGGAAGTTTTTCCTTTCCACTTTCTCTCTAGGCTTGCTCAACTTGGGATTGGCCTTTTAAGATACAATAATATAATATTGTAAAGCTGCTTTGAGACCATGTACCATTGTAAAAAGCGCTATATAAATAAATTTGAATTGAATTTTGTCTTTTTGTACACACACTTTGCACAAAACATTTTCCAGCATTCATTTTAAAGCGGAGGAAATCCAAGAGGCTGTGCATTATTTCAGTTCAATAAAGTTGTCATGTTTATCATGCTCTCTTCTTTAACCCATAAATCTAAATATGACTCATTTTATTGAGGCCAAATATTTGGATTTGTGGAATATCTTAGTGATAACCAAATACACCAGTGTGATGGCGCAGCTTTACACACAGTTTTAAAGGAAGGATCATTTTAATTTGATGAAGATGTGTATATAACATATCACACTCTACAAATATTAAAAAATAAAAACATAAAAATAAAAAATAAAACAATATTATATTATTTCTCATGACAACCGTTTCTAGCCTCACAACCCAAAAGGGTGTCACCGCGTGAATATAATGTCTACTATACAACACTTTATATGTACTGTAGGTGAAATAATCTCAAGTGGTCACAGTGGAAGAGCTACATGGGGCCCAGATGTTCATCAAGTAGGATCTGTGCAAATCCTGCAACCTGGTACACTGATACAAACTTAATGAGTGGACAACTTTCTACACCAACCAAGGCCAGTAAGAGAAAGTGCTCTGATCAGTCTTGCTAATAAACAACTGGTTTCTTAACTATGAACTGGTTTATTAACCTTCAATAATAAAATCTCCGGAGACAGCTTGGCACGTTTGTCACTCATGATTTTTTGATCTTGTCTTCTAACTTCCATCTCTTGGACAAAGGTTTGTATGTGATGAATGGTATGTATAAATTAGTGTAAGGTTAACACAGTGCAGTACTAACTGCACCCAAAGTTGCTCCAAAGCTTTGTTAACATTTACTGGATATTTCTTTCTTAAAAACCTATACAGTGTTCTCTTATTTATGGCGGGGGGTTACGTTCCAGGACCACCTGCGATAAAGGAAAATCCTCGAAGTAGGGACACTATATATATTTAAGTATTTATACTGTTGAATAATTGAGCAACATGCTGCAGTAATGGAACGTTCTCTTTTAACACTCCATACATCCCTCTCGTATCACACATGCTCCGTCTGTACCGAGCTTACAGCACCTCTTATCCTACACACTGAGTAAACACAACAGTCAATCCTAATATTTTATCATTTATAACATTCCTTTATTGTTACAATTAATATTTTTATTAAAATTAAAATACAATTTTTTATATATATTTTTATACATTTTGTGATTTTTTTTAAATGTAAAAGTTCAGCAAAAACCAGAGAAACAGGAAAAATCCGCAATATACTTTTTCTATTAATACATTTTGAAAACCAGCGATGCACAGAGGCCGCCAAAGGTGAACTGCGAAGTGGCGAGGGAACACTGTTTTAGGATTTTATTTAATGTGCTTATAATTAGACCAGTTTAACTGCATCTTCACAAAGCAGGTGAAACTCGGGTATCAAGAACTCTTGATAGAAGAAGATATCAAGAACTGGCCAGGCATGCTTGTCTAGCTGTCCTTGTGAGGACTTTCCATTGACATAATGATTACTGTAGCTATACCACGCTACCTATACATCTACCTCTAACCTTAACTTTAACCCCAGTAACCTAAAAGCAAATCTTTTAGCTCTTTGGATTGCAGCTTTTCCAAGCAGTTCCAAGTAATGCTCCTGGGTTCAGCTGAAGGTATGTTAGATACCTTCCTTTAGGTTGTCTGTCTGGCCACAGTGCCTCAAGACGACAAGGTTAGGGTTAGGGTTCTGTAAAACCACCAGTTCCACTGCTGATCACCATGCTGTGCCGATGTGGAGCACAGGAAGAGATGAGTCTCACTGGAATGCTAAGTAGCAATAATTTTCTCTCATTATTTAGGCTAACTCTAAGTGTCCCACTCTGTATAACATTGTTTCTGTGCTTGAGGACACACTTCTTCACGGGTTTGCCATTAATACGTACTTGCTAGTGGTAAATTTTACTCGCTAGAGTTTTTTTGTCTCTAATAAGCTTGTTCAATAGTCATGTCTATCACATCTTTTGTCCACTTTATCCACATGGCTTTTGCAGTTGCACAAGCAACTCTCCAGGAATCATTCTGCAGTGGAGGAAATCCAAAGGGCTGTGCATCATTTCAGTCTAATAAAAGTTGCAGTGTCTATCTTGCTCTCTTCGTGACCCATAAATCGAAACATTTCTGTTTTATAATAAGGCAAATATTTGGATTTGTGGAATATCTGGAATTGTCTAAATAGTGCAAATCAAATTTAAGTGTGATGATGCAACCTTACACCCAGTTCTGCAGGAAAATCATTTTCCATCTTCACATGTTGAATGTTTCTTTTAGTTGTCAATATCACATGGCATAAATAATATAAACAATCCATGAAAACCATATTAAAATGTTATCATATTAGAAACATAATAAATTACTGTGTGTCCCTAAAATGCCTGACCACATAAAAAGTGAAATGTGATATATATGATATTTCTGAAGTCAAATTCCTATATTCTCTTAAATGACATATTTTGTTGATTTTCAAAAGGCTGGCATGGTGGTACAGTGGGTAAAACTGTCCCCTCACAGCTCCAACATTCCCAGTATGATCCTGATCTGGGCTCTGCCTCTGTGCATGCGTACTGGGTTATTTGGAGTTTCCAAAGTGCCCCTTAGTTTGTAAGTGTGCGTACGAGCATGAAAGTTTGTGTGCTTTACAATGGATTGGCACCCTGTCTGTGGTTGTTCCTGTCTTGTGCCCTGTACTGCCTGTTAGGCTCTGGCTTTTTCGTGTCCCTGACTAGAAATAGTGGATAAGACAATGGATGAATGAATGAATGAATGCTAGAGGTACATTTTGAGAAACGATTGCTTCTAAATCTAAGAGTTCTGCTTTTCTGTGTAGGTTCTGAAAACAGTGTGTTCACAGTATATTGAACTTATTATGTGTTATTCCGTCTAAGCTGAGCACAACTTCTTCCCTAAATTTGGAAGCTGGAAAAATTAAAGATGTTGTATGTAACCAAGGGCAGCATGGTGGGTAGCACCGCTGCTTCACAGCAAGCAGGTCCCACGTTCAATCCCGGAGTGATGCGACCTGGGTCCTATTTGTGTGGAGTCTGCATGTCCTGCCCATGCCTGCGTGGGTTTACTCCGGATACTCCAGTTTCCTCCCAATGTCCAATGCATGCATGCGTGTTAGGTTAACTGGCATCTCTAAAGTGGCCCATAATGTGCCGGTGGGTGTAAATGTGTGTGTGTGTGTGTGCCATAGTATGGATTGACACCCGTCTAGGGTTGTTCCTGCCCTTGTACCTAGATTCGCTGGGTTGGCACTTGCTGGTCCGTGACCCTGTGTGGATTTTTTGATCATGCAAGTGAATGGACGAAACAGGCACACACCTATACATGAGCCTATAATCTTGAATGATAAATTAATACACTATAAAAATATTGTACATGGTAGGGTTGCAAGGATAAAAATTGTTTTGTGAATGGATGACACAAAAATCAATCTTTTTTCTGTGAACCATGTTGGTAGTGGTATCATGGTTTGTATTTGTTTTGTTGTGTCTGGGCCAGGTTGGCTTCACTGATTTGAAAATGAACTATGAATTATCCTGTGAACTGCTTCTCAAGAGGATGTGGATAATGGAGCGAGCCAATGACCATAAGCATACAAGCCATTCTACCAAAAACGTCTACAGAACACCTATCCCATAATACCTATCACATGGCGTGAATTATTTAAAAACATACAAATGTGTAGACTTTTTCTTGCTAACAAATTTTACTGGTATAGATTTTCCTGTTCTTATACCAAAGGTACGGGGGTTGCCATTATGAATAAACTTTATTTTAATTTTATGAATAAAATGTGAATTTAATAAAGTCCTAGAGACACAGGCAGACGATACAGGTGGAATAGTGTGTGGCAAGCAATGTATGGTTAGAAAATAGATCTGTTGTTGTTCCATGCTCCTAGCACAGGTACCTGTCCCAGTGAGTGTACAGGATGGCTGTACAGGACTAATTATCTGTGCACTGTGACTTCAGTGCAATTTTGGACCCCCCTTAAAAACATATAGATAGAGACTGTGGTGATACAGAGTTAAGGGACTGCGGCATCACATCGGCATTCACTATTTGAGTGATGTCTACAACAACAGGGACTGTAGTATCTCAAAATGTTACGGGTCATTTAATCCTAGAAGTTGCATAGACTAATTGACTGGGATATCGACTAGTTGCAATCGGATGCCAAAAGCAACTAATCAATAGGAGAAAAAAAACAGTACCAAGGATGCATGAAGACAGTAAAAAAAGCAGCTCTTCTTAAAAACACTGTGTCAATCAAACTTAATAATAATACTTTAGAAAGTCTAAAACGTCAGGTGATGGAAGTGAAAAGTTCCTGGGACATTTTTAAACAACAGAGCTCATAGTGCAAAAGGTAATACAGTGGCATTCAGATTTGAGAATATCTGTATTATTGAAAAAGATTTACGTTCTCTTAACTATCAGTTTTCTTTTTTGAGCACGCAGCACAATCATATCTTTGGATATCCAAAGAGGACAGTGTGTGTTCACAAGCACTGTACTGTACTGGGCTGTTTGTTATACAGTGTAAAAACATCTAGCCTAGCCATCCAAGCCAGACAACCCCAGCAAACAATCTGAGTGTGGCTCCTTTCCATGTGACTATGAATGGGTTTACAGGACATTTAAAAAGTTCCTACAATGGTCCAACGTGATGCCCTCTGTCCAGCAAAGATGCAAGGCTTTTATGTTATGTTACTGCAATACTGTACATTGCAACCAAATAGCCATGATCTTTATTTTTCACAAATTGCATACACATCTTGACTATACAAACCAAAACATCTTTTTCCTCCGTTGAAAAGCATGGAAGCAGGATGCACATCTGAGATGGTCTTGTGGGATATGCACAAAATCTTACAGCATCATTCCCATAGATTTTGTCTACTGTCCAGTTATGTTCTGTATGATTAAATAAGAAAATAACTAGACTCTAATCTTGTCTAAAATCACCTGTTTTAAAATCTAAAAACAGTTAAAAACTCACTTTCTATCTGGGAAAATGTCTAGCTTTTACTGCTTTTCTACAATTACAGTTCAATTACTTTTTTATCTTGTGAGAATGTAAACACATATGGATGTAATTTGCCAAAGATAACAATACCATGTTAGATACTTTTACTCACACTATGTATTAAACAGTGGAAATTAGCCATAGTATTCCAGCTGTGACTTTGAACTAAACTGGATTTCAACATGAATAATTTGAACGTGAGATCCAATCTTTATCGAATCTATTCAAGTTGGGACGGCCTTTCAAGTCAGAATGGTCTGTATAGTCCCTTAATTTTTTTTATCTAAAATCTCTAGGTAGATCTCAAACATGTTATGCATGAAAAACAAGCAAAAATGTTGTGTTTTTAACCTTTGAGCAAGGAAAACTACATGGAAAACAGCAATGCAAAGTATGATACGCTTACGATGACTGTTTGGATGCTAATTTCTGCCAAATCGAGAGTTAGTGACTGACAGACTCAGAGTACTGACATAGTGTTGTTGTCTTATTTAAAAAAATTAGCATTAATAGGATTAAAATTAGGTATGTTCTGAGGAGAAAATCGACAATGCATTTAATCTGACCAAAGAGGAATACATTTTGTTTTCAGGAAATTTAAACAGTAAACAGTAAATGGTTAGTTACAACCACATTTACAACTGCATTTGCGGTTTTGCTCTCTTTGACTTATATTTAAATAAATCTGTGACCAAATTGTGCAGCATGTCACTGGGAATAAGCTCAACTTATTTTTGCCCTCATTTGTATACGACCCCAATTCCAATGAAGTTGGAGTATAATGATTTACAAACCCTTTTCAACCCATATTCAATTAAATACAGTACAACGACAAGCTACTTAATGTTTAAATTGATAAACTTTATTGTTTTTTGAAAATATTCTCTCATTTTGAATTTGATGCCTGCAACACAAGTTGGGACGGGGGCGTGTTTACCACTGTATTAGATAACCTTTTCTTTTAACAATACTCATTACTGAGGACACTAATTGTTGAAGCTTTTTAGGTGAAATTCTTTCCCATTTTTGCTTGATGTACAAATTCTGTTGACAAACAGTTCGGGGTCTCTGTTATAATATTTTACACTTCATAATGCCCCACACATTTTCAATGGGAGACAGGTCTGGACTGCAGGCAGGCTCGTCTAGTACCTGCACTCTTTTACTATAAAGCCATGCTGTTGTAACACATGCAGAATGTGACTTGGAATCGTCTTGTTGAAATAAACAGGGACGTCCCTGAAAAAGACGTTGCTTGGATGGCAGTGTATGTTGCTCCAAAACATTTATGTACCTTTGAGCATTAATAGTGCTTTAGTTACCCATGCCATGGGCACTAACACACCCCCATACCATCAGAGATTCTGCCTTTTGAGCATTTCATTGCATCTGTCAATAAGCTTCCAACCCTGCATTTCAGGCCTGCAACATATTCCGAAAAAGCTGGGACAAGGGAAGTTTAGGCCTAGACACGAGGTCAAAAAAAGCAAGCAAACCTGAGTCTTTGAGGAGCATTAACGATTAGATTAGCGGACATTTTACCTCTGTATATCCTGTACAAAGGGTATAACATACATTACATTACATACCTAAACAAACAGGATTTTTTTCCCAGAAAATGGGAATACAGTAAATTAGTCAACAAACCTAGGGTGATATGATGTTTCATTTATTAAAATAAACATATTCTTATATGTAAGTACGTACAAGGGGTGTCCAAAATACAGAAACTTCACATGAAAAAGAACCATGATTTTCTAGTGACTCTAGAGTAATCACAACTATACTACTTTCAAAATTAGGGGATAATTTGTATGGGCTATTTCTTACAGTATCCCCTAATTTGGTGAAATGAGCAGTATATACAGGTACATGCAGGTGTACATGTTCGAGCTATACGATACAATTTAATACGTTATATGTTTTTAAAGGTGATTTGCTAATTAAGAGAATACCTCGGCCTTGGTTAATAGTACGGCATAGTAATAATTATTATGCAGCATTTGTACCAAACAGACAAAATCACAAAATCCACTTCCAGCATTCAACCTTGTGCCTTCACAAAGATATAAATGCACAACGATATATAGCTTAATGTAAGAAAGCACAAAGCTTGTACTCCTCAGAAATGATGAAGAGTCTACATGGATTTCTGTTTGGAATAAACCAAAGGACTCTGCGACACTTGCCTGAAAGTGTTCCAGTGTTTCATGCCTAATTAGAGTAAAACGTTTCCTAAAAATCATGACTGCAAAGTATTGTTTTCCAGTGGTTTCATAAACACCACATGGTCTATCCAATCAAATGGATTTACATATCATTGTACATTAATGCGAAACTTAGGATAGCAAACTGCAAAAATAACTGATAAATATCACATTTATTTCATATTTTATTTAGGTTTCGTTTGACAGTTTTCTAAAAGAATTAAAGCTGTTCTGTAGCCACATCAAAATTTTACTGCTATTTCCTAGCTCAAGGGACTTAATTATGATTCTCCTTTAGCTTTCATTTACTTGTCAACTTTGTCTCAGATGCTTATCCTAAAAAGATTTGACAAAAGGGATGTCTGAATGAATATCTGACTGAATGATCAAAAACGGAGTTTATCTTGAGAAAGCAATTGGTTGAAAGTGCTGTGTTCATCAACTGTATCTTTTTTCTAACCCACCGTAGTTTCAGCTAAGAGTGTAGAATGTATGCAGAAGTTTGAAGTATGTATAAAATTGAGACTAGAAGTTACTGTAAAGGTATTTGCCAACTGTAAGTGTGAAATTTGAAGAACTGTAACTGACTATAAAACTATATATATATATATATATATATATATATATATTCGGAAGGGAGGGGGTGCCCAACTCTGGCCACAAGGACAGGAACAACCCTTTAGAGACACCAATTTATCTAACATGCAACCCACGCAGACAAAGGGAGGACATGCAGACTCCACACAGAAAGGACCCAGGCCGCTCCACCCTGGGACTGAACCTGGGCCTTCTTTCTGCACGGCAGCGATGCTATTAATATTATATTATATTATATATAATATTATTTATATATAATATATATTAATAATATATATTAATATTATATATTATATATAATGTGTGTGTGTGTGTGTGTGTGTGTGTGTGTGTGTGTGTGTGCGCACCCCCACTACAGCCATG